>PVIW01000552.1:0-65000 GCA_004026585.1 Noctilio leporinus | reverse complement strand
AGTCAGGATACAGCGTAGTAAAGATATATCACTCATAATTCCCATCCAGAAATTATTATATATAAATAATTGTATACATGAAATACTTAAGGCATTTTGTGTTCCCTTTCATATGATTATATATATATATATAAAACACCATATTGATCTGTACCGAAAGTATCCAGCCAGTGTCAAATATAATTAAAACACTAAGTGGTTCAATACTTTCAGAACAGACTGTGTGTGTGTGTGTGTGTGTGTGTGTGTGTGTATGTGAGAGATACACACATATTTGATATTTTAAACCATGGCTTTGTAACTGTGCAGCGAAGAAACTGGCAATACCCACAGTAAAAGTAAAGCCCACCTCTACCCAACTTCCCATCTGTCCCCTGGCCACACTTCCCTGCAGGTTCTCTGAGGCCCAGCCAGTGACAAAGTCTTTTCTACTCTTTGATTTTCCAGTATGTGAAAGGGCTGCTACCACTGGGCCGTTAGCAACTCCTTCCCCCAGGTCAACCCTGGGGGCTGAGCCGGCAGAAGCCACCATTTGCTGGTGGCTGCCTTGCATTTTTTTTTTTTTTTTTTAAGATTTTATTTATTATTTCCAGAGAGAGAGGAAGGGAGAGAGAGGGAGAGAAACATCAATGTATGGTTGCCTTTCACCTGCCTCCAGCCAAGGACCTGGCTGGAGACCTGGCTTGCAACCTGGTTATGTGCCCTGGCTGGGAATCGAACCAGCGACCTTTGGGTTTGCAGGCCGGCACCTTATCCACTGTGCCACCAGCCAGGGCTTGCCCTGCATTTCTTGACTTGCTGCATCTCAACTCAATGAGGCGATAGTGATATCTTCCAAAGTTGGGGAACAACAACAACAACAAAAAAAACCGAGGCACAAGCCCCCTCTCTTTGGACCCGCACATTCGGGCTCAGGGACTCCCAAGGAAACGATGGAACTGCAAACAACATGCTGGGCAAAAACTGAGAAGCTTTGTGGTCCCAAGAAAAAGGACCAACATTTCACGGGAACTTCTACAGGCTGTTCGTTCTACTGAAGACCTAACATTTTGTTTCATCCTTCCCACAAGAGAAAAACTACAGCCCTGACCAGCATGGCTCAGTGGGCTGGGTGTCCTCAGGCAAAGTGAAAGGTTGCCGACTTGATTTCTGGTCAGGGTTGTGGGTTCTTGTTAGAATGTGTACAAGCGGCAACCCATCTCGGCCTTTCTCTCCCTCTCTTTCTCCCTCCCTCCCCTGCTAAAAACAATATAAATAAAGCCTTTTTTAAACCTTAAAGCTGTGATGACTCTCACTTTTCGTGAGACTTAGGGGGTGTGGCAGATGCTGCTGCTGTGGCTCCCATCCCCCCCCCCCACAACATTTAGGTGTCCCCAGCACCTCCCAGCTTGGCTCCAGGTGGCCAGTCCTGTAGCTTTGTGAGAGCTGCCCCAGGGCACTTTGCCAGGGAATATGAGAGGCCAGAAATGCCTGGGAGTTAACTGCCCTCCTGGGAGGCCTTTCACATGTGCCTGCCATGTGCGGGGTACAAATGCCCCAGCTCCCTTGCCTCAGGGCTGGAACCACTGTGAGCAGGTACGCTTCAGTGTCCCTGTGCGCTGAAGGGATGCTCACTGTAGAGCTGGCTTAACAGTGTCCTCTTGCTGACCGCTGCCATGGACTGCCTGTCATTTTTATAGGTTGAAACCTCAGCCCCAGTGTGATGATATTTGGAGGCCTATGAGAGGTGATTAGGTCATGGGCATGGAGCCCTCCTCATTGAATGGGACTAGTCCCCTTATAAAGGAGACCCTAGAGCCCTGGCCAGGTAGCCGAGCTGGTTGGAGCGTGGTCCTGATACACCAAGGTTACAGGTCCGATCCCTGGTCAAGGCACATATAAGAATTAACCAATGAATGCTTGGAGAAATGGAATAACAAATTGATGTCTCTCCCCATCCCCATCCCCTCCCTCCCTCCCCCTAAAATCAATAAATAAAATGGTATAAAACATTAAGAGAGAGAGAGAGAGAGAGAGAGAGAGACCCTAGATACAAACGTCCAGTTATAAGATAAATAAGTCATGGGAATGTAATGTACAGCGTGGTGACTATAGTTAATAATACCATATTACGTATTTGAGAGGCGCTAATCTGGTGGATCTTAAAAGTTCTCATCACAAAGAAAAGCATTATTGCTATGTAATAAAGAATTATTACTAAAAAGTTGTCACTATGTATGGTGATGGATGTTACTGTGGTACTCATTTCATAATATATGTTATATGTCCGTTACAGCTAAGGAGAGAGAGAGAGACTGAAGAGAGCACCCCGCCCCTTCTGTTGTGTGCGGACAGTGAGAAGACACTACGAACCAGGGGCTCAATGGCTACTAGACCGTGAACTTCTTAGCCCCCGGAACGGTGAGAAGTAACTCTCTGTGGTTTGTGTCACGCAGTAGATGGTAGTGTTTTATAGCGGCCCAAACACACTCGCACAGCAGCCTTTCCCCCCTTTCCCTGCCCTGTCTCTGCACCTCCCAGATAACCACCCCGGTTCCTCATCTAGGTTAGGCTCCTGGGAGAAGGGGCTGCAGCTAAAAGTGGAGCAATTCGCCAGATGGTGTACAGGGTGGGGGGTGGGGGAGTCAGTCACAGAGCCAAGAGTGGGACCGTGAGGTCTCTCCAGAGCCAGTTCTCATAACTTCTCAGATGCATTGCTTCATCAACTTGGGGACCTCCTTGGCGAGCCTGCGCCTCGGGCTAGCTGGGATAAAAGGGGTGGGGGAAACCAGGTAGCCTTCTCAGGTGCCATTAGCAAGGCCCCACCGCCCAGCCCACAAAACTCACCACCGCCTGCAAATCCACCCCAACAAAGGAGACATTCCTCATCAGCCCAACATCACACGCTTAGCAGACCACACATTGTCTGTCTGTCTGTCTAAGCAACTGGCCGGGATTGGCCGTTCTAACCTCACACCCCTGCCCATAAATGCCTGGACTCCTGGAGCCCAGCAGCCAGAGGGCAAGGGGTGGCCTGCAGCTCATACCTAGGCAGTGTGCCCGCTACCAGGACAGGAGCAATGGCTGTCTTTGTTCCCAGACCACGTTCCTGTTGCCCTGGCCTGGCAGGAGCTGTGGCTTTGCCCTGCGTGTGGCAGATGGGTAGAAAGTTTGGGCGGCCTGCGTGCCTGGCACCAAGCCCCAAACGACACACAAATGCCTTTGTGGAGGGTGCCAGGGCTGAACTGTGCCACACAGAGCCGTGTGATATCCTTTAGAAAGGATGCGACATCTTTCCCTTCAAAGGAAAGCCCATGTTTCAGAACCGCCAGGGAGTAAGCTGCCGAACAACATGAAATCATTATCCTTTGTCCTTCTGAGGCTGAGCATGAGGTTGCAAATTTCCCAAAGAAAGCATGTGATTCCTTTCTGCGAGGCCGGATTCATTCCAGAACGGTCCACTTTGTTCTCCTTGTAGGGGGAATTAGAATCACTATCTTGAAATATAAGCGGGAGCAACAACCCTTATTACCCCATTAAAAAAAAAAAAAAAAAAAGAATCTAATTCTGTAAGAATTCATGAGGTAGGTGTTCAGAGTTTTCTGTGCGTGACTGATGGTGAGAAGACCCGCAGTCTCTATTTTACATTAAAATCTACTTTGACCCTCATCCGGAACCCGTGGGTCATTACCTGAAATCTGTTGTGAGCCCCAAGTGAACAAGGAGGTAGCTTCATCTGCTTTTCACAGAGGCCCACCTGGGTTTTCAGGGAAGAGCCAGGCCTTTGTGGGCAGCATCCCACCAGGCAGTTCTAACACTGACCCTCTCCTGGGAAACCTTTAGCTGAAGGGTAGCCAGGCCTTCCTCTTGGGAAAAGGCCATTTCTCCTTTATCTTGTCCCCAGGTTCTAGCCACTAAACACTTTCCTTTCTTCTCTTCCCACCCAGCACTGTCCTTTCCTTGTTGCCTTTATAGAATACTGCACCAGGAGCCCGTTTCATAGAATGCTTTCACCACTCATTTCACAGAGACTGACTGGGAGAAAAAATGATCAACAAATAGAGGGAAAAGTTAAAAAAAAAAAAAATGGTATAAGCCCTGACTGGGGTAGCTGAGTGGGTTGGGTGTCATCCCACAAACTGAAACGTTGCCGGTTTGAGTCCCAGGCAGGGCACATGCCTGGGTTTTAGGCCAGGTCCTTAGTTGGGGATGTTCGAGAGGCAACTGATGGATGTTTCTCTCACACGCCTATGTTAATCTCCTTCTCTTTCTCTCCCTTCCCCACTCTCCAAAAATAAATAAAATCTTTAAAAAAAAAAATCATAAAATTGCAGAATGGCTATTTTGAGGACTAAATGAGGGCATATAGAAGAAGGATCCAACCCAAGAAGTAAAATAAGTGATAGCATTGCTCGAAGTCCTGGTATGGAATATGCTAAGCTGAGCTGTCTTTGTCCTCTTCATATTCACACAGGGAGCATCTAACTAAAAGAAGTATAATGCAAACCACACGTGTAATAAAATTTCTAGCAGCCACATTAAGAAAGTAAAAACAGCCTTGGCCAAGTAGCTCAACTGGTTACAGCCTTGTCCCCAAAAGCCAAGGTTTGGGGTTTGATCTTTAGGGCACATGCCAGAATCAACCAATGAATGCATAGGTAAGGAGAATAGCAAATCGATGGTTCTCTCTCCTTCCCTCTTTCTCTAAAATCTGTTTTTGTGTTTTGTTTTGTTTTGTTTGCAGACAATGATTTGGAATGACCTAGCTGGAAACCATAGCTACTTTGGGTGTGAAACTAGAATTAAGGAGGAATTGCAGGAGATTTTCCCCTTGACTGGCATACTTCTGTTTGGTCTTTTTGTTTGTTTTTTAACAATGAATAGTGTTGACAGAGAACATCCCAACCCTCCGAACATTTTTTATGAGAGTTTATTTGAGCCACACTGTTGACATGCCAGGAAGCAAGATCTCAAAAGCTCCGGAGAATGACAGTTTTACAGTTCCTCTTCTGCATTTTAGAATTAAGGAAGATCTCAGAAAGGAGGGAGGAAGCAAGGCAGGGAAATTTCTGTGATTAGTTTATAGGATAGTTAACTAGATTATGTGTTCCCTTGAGGGTAGTTCTGCCTCCCAGGGGTCTGAAAAAAATTACTTTAGCATTTTAAAGGTGAGTAACCCTAGCACAAGAACAATGGACAGAGCTTGCTTCAGGCAGAGAAAGATAAACCTTTTTACTGAAAAAGGAACAAGCCTGGGTGGGACATGACTACCCTCCAGGACTTGCCCAGTTAGGAATTTATGATCAGATCACCCTGTGAGGTTACTTTCTGTCACTTGAACTTGTCAGATTTATTACAGAGCCCCTTGTTCATCCACAGTGTATATGCATAATTTATGCACTTTTGAAACAATGAAAATGGAGCATGGGGGCAGGGAAGCCAGCATAAACATTATACCACCCCCTTAAAACTCAGAGACAATAACAAGTCTTGGGGGTACATGGCTTAGCATTACAGGGATCCCCCAGATCTGCTCAAATCAGCCACTTCTCTGATGGTGAGTTATGCTAGTTTTCCCAGTGACTGTTCTAATATCAGAATTGAGCAGTAAGAAACCACAATGGGTCCAGAGGGGCCATTATAATTGAGTGGGTGGTCCCTGATAGTCTCAACCTTGAAAAGGAGTTGTCATTGGGAATCTATTATTCTAAAACTTATCTTGACAAGATTAAGTAGAATTCTCTTTCAAAGCTGGTAATCAAAAAAGGAGAACTTGTGAAATGTTGGGTGATTCCAAGTCTTTGGTGTCTGCTTCTCCTTATCTGTCCTCCTTTCTGTGAAGATTCCCTTGAACATTCCAGAAGAAAGAACTATCTCAAAGCCGAAATCTTTTAAGGAGCCATCTCCCCTTGCAGAAGAGCCACCTCTGGTGGAGTTTGTGGTTCAGGGAGGGCGTGTTTCTCCTCTGCAGATGGCTTTTCTGATGTAGTGTTTCTCTAGGCAGCTGCAGGCCAGTCCCAGGGTGGCTCTTGGACCCTCCCTGAACGTAATGAATCAGGATCCTTGCAGACGGGAGCCAGGAGTCTATGCTTTTAACCAGGTTCCCCGGGTAATTCTTCTGCACAGCAAAGTTTGAGAGATATTGAAAACAGGACTTGACCGAGGTCACGAAGGGTCATTTCAGAGACATAACCATCAATTAGCCTGCGTGCCCTCCTTGGCCATGTAGCTTGACAGATGTCGTTCATCACAGCAAATTACATACTTAATAGGGAAATTGTTGCTTTGTTATTGGAGTCACACCATTAAAAATATATTCTTTATTTATTTATTTTTAGAGAGAAGGGGAGGGAGGGAGAAGGAGAAGGAGAGAAACAATGTGTGGTTGCCTCTTGTGCTCCCCTAACTGGAGACCTGGCTTGCAACCCAGGTATGTACCCTGACTGGGAACCGAACCAGTATCCTTTGGTTCATGGGCTGGCGCTCAATCCACCGAGCCACATCAACCAGGGCTATAATTTTTTTTTTTAAGTAAGCCAAAGTTGGCTAACCTGGAAAATATTATGTTGAGTTTTACATGAAATTACAGTATTTCAAGGTTGTTGTTTTTTTTTAAGCCAAGAAAGGTCATCTTTCAAGTCCCTAAATGTTTTAACCCTTGCATTTAACCTTTCAGGCGTCGTAACCTGTCCTGAAAGAACAGTACCAAATGGTCTCTCGTACACACACACTTACGATATTTGACCCTACTTGAAATAAAGCAGGAAACTCAGGGACATGAGGCAGAATCAGATCCCAGCTATTACCTAGCCTTGTTTGTGGAACAAATGAAAAAATCATTACGTGTTTTATTACACTTCAGAACCTATTTACAACTGCCTAGTCATTCTAAGTTTGGATTTTCCTCTGACATGAAACACCCTGTAAAAAAAAATTAATGATAATAGTGAGGGATACTGTATTGGGAGAATGGTAATAGAACTGAAAAAAAAATAATCAAAATAGGTCATACCATTGTTGTTCTTTGAGATTCATTCAATGTTCACTTTTTCAAAAATAAATTAGGGTCCAGGCAGCATTCTAAAGACTTGCCAACAGAAGTGAATGAACCTAAACAAGCATTCTTGTTCTCACAGAGCTGTTATTCTAGTTGGAAAGGAAATAAACAAATATATAAAATGCCACATGGTGAGAGGTGCTATGAAGAAAAATAAGACAGGGTTAGATGGTAGAGCAGGGGCAGGAGAGGTTGGGGGCGGGGGAGGGTGTTGCTATTTTAGATGGGCCAGTCAGGGGAGGCCAAGGTGACATTCAAACACAGACCTGAGGAAGTGAGGGAGTGAGGCAAGTAGCTAGATGTGGGTGGGGTTGGGGTGGGGTGGGGCAGCCTGCATCTGTTCCAGGAGAGGGATCTGCAAGGGCAAAAGCCCTGAGGCAGAAGTGTCTTTGGTGCATTTAAGAAACAGCTAGGACTTCAGTGTGGCTGAAGTAGAGTGAGCACAGGAAAAAGTAACAGGTGGCAGGGCATGCCAGTTCATATAGGACCTTACAGATTAGGATTTAGAGTTAGTGCAGAGCTGGAAAGCCACTGAAGAGATTTCAGCAGAGAAGTGACCTGATCTGCCTGAAGATCCATGGACAAAGGAGGACACAGGTAGAAGAGAGGCTAGTTAGGAAAGAGGCCGCTGTGGGATCCAAGTGAGAGGTAATGACAGTTGGACTAGAAGGGGGGCTGAAGGTCCTCAGAAGTGTTGGACTCCTCTCTTCCTTCCTCTTGATTGCCAACTAAAGAGCTAAATAAGAAAAGATTTTTCTATTAAGACATGACTTGGAGCAAGCCCAAGTTTACTGAGCCACCTTTTCTTTTAAAATTTTATTTATTGATTACAGAGAGAAACATCCATTTGTTTTTTCACTAATCTATACATTCATTGATTGATCCTTGTATGTGCCCTGGCTGGGGATTAAACCTGTGACTTCACGATATCAAAACGATGCTATAACCAACTCAACAACCTGGCCAGGGCTGGGCCACTTTTCTGTTCAGCTGTGCTCTCTGCCTCACCCAATTCTGCTCTCCACTTGCCTTTCCAACCGAAGTCCCCAAGTTGTGGGGCCACACTCTCATCTCAGAATATTCCATCCTTGCCAGGTGAAACCATGTCACCCCTAAAGACCTTTTTCTGGGAAGATTCCGTTGACTCCTCTGCTCACTATTTCTTGAGCTTTTAAAGGCTCCTAGGAGACAATACCCTTGATAAGGACATGATTAATGCATGTTCAAAAGGACAGAGAACTCAGTTCACAAAGCTGATTTACCTAGAACATTAATGACCGGCAAACTGGAGGAAACCCTTCCTGAAATCTTATCCTCTTTGCGAAGGCCATTAAATGAAACAGCCCTCCCAGGGAGGCTTGTTTTTGAAAATACGTCCTCTGAAGACAGCTGTAAAGAAATCATCTCACAGTAGAACTTGGGACACAGAGGGGAGATGTCTGGGGCCTAGGTGCGAATGGGAAAAGATATCTAATTTATATCATTAGGCAGCTGCCCACCTTCTCCATATCCATCATTCATTCATTCATTCACTCATTTATTGACTCCATTCATCAGATATATTGGACACCTACTATGTGCGAGGCACAGGGCTGAGCACTGGGGTGCAGAGACTTAAAAACAAAAGCAAGCTCTGGCTGGTGGCACAGTGGATAAGGTACCAGCCTGCGAACCCAGAGGTCAGGGGTTCGATTCCCCAGCCAGGGCACATAAGCAGGTTGCAAGCCAGGTCTTCAGCCAGGTCTGTAGCTGGAGGCAGGTGAAAGGCAACCATACCTTGATGTCTCTTTCCCTCTCTGCCTCTCTCCCTTCCTCGCTCTACAAATAATAAATAAACTCTTAAAAAAAAAAAAAAAAAAAAAGCAAGCCCTGGCCAGGTGGCTCATTAGTTGGAGTGTTGTCCTAGATACCAGTAAGTTGCTGGTTTGATCCCTGGTCAGGATATATACAGGAGGCAACTGATTGTATGTTTCTCTCTTTCTCTCTCTCCCTCCCTTCCCCCCATCCTTTCCTTTCTCTCTCAAATCAATAAACATATCCTCGGGTGAGGATTCAAAAAAAAAAAGTGAAACCAAAAACCAGACAATTTCTACTTTGAAGAAGCTTGCACAGTTGGAATGCCACCTTTCCTTCTCTGTCCCTCAGGTGAAAGGGCTGTGACGCCCAGAACAAACGTGGCCTTCTCCAGGGCCCTGAAATCACTGAACCCCTGGGCCTCCTGGGCCTACCTTCAGCCCCATGGAGGTTCTCTCTCCAAACACGGTGAGTCTACCACTGAAATACTCAAGCCCAGGGCAGCTCCAATCTGAATTCTCAGACTGCAGCGGAAGGGATGAAAACTATGTGAAACCTCGACCAGTGTGGCTCTGTTGGTTGGGCGGTGTCCCGCAAAGCAAAGAAGGGTTGCTGGTTCAATTGCCTTTCAGGTCTCATGCCTGGGTTGGGGGTTCAGTCCCCTGGGGCACATACAATAGGCAACCAATTGATGTTTCTCACCCTCTTTCTTCCTCCCTTCCTTCACTTCTCTCTAAAAATAAATAAAATCTTTAAATTACAGAAAACAACACAAAAACAACTTCCTGATCCGGAGTCTGAACCCCAGGGAGCAGTTTGTGTAGTCACTGGTTGAAAGTGTTTAAAAAATGCTCACCATGTAAATGTGAAGACAAGAAAAAAAAAAAAAAAAAATCAGGATGGAAATGTATACATATAGAATGACCCCTATTTGTTTAAAAAAAAAAAATTAATACATTTATAAACATTCCCATGTGGGTGGAGAAAATTCTGGAAGGAAATGCAATTAAATGTTTCAGCAGTTACCTTGGGAGAGTGGATTTATGTGAGACTTTTCTTGTTTCCTTGATATTTTCTTAATTTTCCAAATTTTCTAAACTGAGTGTATATTACTTCTAATTATCACTCAATAGTAACTTTTTGAAAACCAGTTTTTAATCGTTGCTGCCATTCATGCAGTGATGTTTACTCCCACTTGGAAAAAGCCCCATAGAGACACCAAGAAAGCTGCTGTTAAATTCCATTGGATTTCTAGCAACATTCATGAGCCATCTTCATTTTATAGATAAGCAACAGAGATGCAGGAAGGTAAAAAACACAGGGTCCCAGGAAGGTCAGAATAAGAACATATGCTCAGAGCAGCAGAATCCTTAGAGATAAACAGCAGCATTAGAATGTGTCCACCGACCGCCTGGGGCTTCAGTTAAAATGCAGATTCTACACAAGGAATAGCACTGTCTGGACTCAGGTTAGGATCCCCGATTCTAAGACTGACCAGCCTAAGGAGACTTCAGCTCCCTTGCTTTTCTGTGTCTCTGTTTCCTTATCTGCAAATTAGGAATATTCATTTGTACCTGGAGGGGTGGTGATGAAGATAAAATGAGAAATTATCTGTTGAGCATTTAGCTAAGTGTCTGGTCCCCGTGAATGCTCCGTCGTGACAGGCGCTTTTCACAAACCCAGTGTCTACTCCCAGGGTCACACCATACTCACCCTTAAATCTCCACCAGCCTTACTGGAACCCATCAATGCCTCTCTTATTCTGGCTGCCCCAGCACAGTCTCAACTCACCCACACGTAGATGTAAATATTGTCTGAGGGGCCTCTGTTCGCAAGAAGGCCCAGGAAAATACTAGGTCTTTCTTTGCCGGAGAATATTTATGGAGCACTTTTATGAAATCGTAAGGGATCTTTGGCTGACATGTTTGCTCGGTGGCTGAGAATGAGAATGTATGTTTCCGAATCCACCAAAACAATCTTCTGCAAAGATTTCAGTTTTAAAAATTAGTACACAGAACCTTGGAGGAAGACAAGAAGAAAGTGGTTTTTTGTTTGTTTCGCAGACACTTCAAAGGGTTTCCTCTTACACAGATGGCAGGAGAAGGTGGTGACTGGGAGCAAAGGGGGGAGGGTAAAGGGAGGGGGAGCAAAGGAGCCCCTGAGGGACTCCCTGTTTATTGACACACGTTCTTGCTCGCTGTGTGAGATCTCTAAGATCCAGACTGATGATGGAGGAGTAGGCTTCCCGGTGTAATTGTCTTCCTGGCCCAGGGAAATTCCAACACAGAGGAGAGGCAAGTTAGAATGAATCAAAGACAATCTACCAGCCTGTCATTTCCCCCTTTTCTGCCCCCACGGAGGATGGCTGGGGAGGGGAAGTGGGGCGCTGGGCCCTGGTGAGTATGAGAACATGTCCCTCTGGCAGGTGCTAGGGCTCAAGCTGGGCATTTTCCTCAGTGACGACTGTCTCCTGGATGATGGTGCGCCTTCCTTATACAATCTGGTTGTTGGCAGTCTGTCTGGACCGGCTGTTGACTGAAGAATCGTTATGACTAAGACTGAGATAAGGAAGAGCCAGACGGTTCAAGGGTTTCTGAGGTTTACAGGGGCCTTTTCTCCAGTGCCCTTAAGGTGTGGCCTGGCTCTAGTCTTTCTTGCTCTGCAGGTTCCCCTAAGGATCCTGGCTTCACGAAAGTCCTTCCTTGGCAGTAGTTTGTTCTGTTCTGGTGAATGGCACCAGGGACCCCTGAATGCCCTCCAAAACCCCACCCTTCTTGAACAATGCATTTCTGTCCCCCCCCCCCCAACTAGATAGACAAAGGCTACAAACATCAGGGAGCCAATCAGTGCATAATGGTGGCAGCATCGCCCCAAAAGACCTTATTTGATCCTTAGGATGACCTGTGAGGTGTGACTGGAGAGCATCCTTTTGTAACTGTGAAAGCGAGGGCTGGAGGTTAAGTGGCTGGACCCCATCACACAGAAGGTGATGTGGAATAAATCGAGGTAACCAAGGATGAAATGTGAAGTCAATAATACGATATTCTAATAAAGAATAAATAACCGTTCCTCAACTTCACATAAAGTTTGATGAAATGTACGCCCCGGTCCGGCTGAGGCTATTTTAGGCAAACCGCTTACTATTTATGCACCTCTGTGTGCTTTTCCGTCTGTGGCCGGTTTGACAGCTGTTTGTTCATTCTGTCCTTCATTCATTTATTCATTCAACAAATATGTATTGATTGGCTGCTGAGTGAAACCTGAGAGAAGACATGGCTGCCTGTCAGCATGGAGTGGAGGGGGGCAGAACAGCGGCAGACACAGGGGCTGCTGTGAAAGTCCTCACCAAGAACCCTGCTCCAGAGGCTGGGGCAGGGAGACACCCCGGGCATGGTGAGGATCCTCTTGCGCTGCTAGGGAAGGAAATGGGAGTCTTGAGTCGCAGTTTTTAAAGCTGCATTCGATATCTTGAGTTGTTCTAGCTTCACCACCAGGCATTCTCCTCAGTGGTGAGTTTGCAGGTTCTGAGGGTCTGAAATTCAACTGGGGAAAATCGTAGTCATTATTTATGGTCCTCCGTAGGCAGCTGGGAGGTGGGGCCCTGAGCTGAAATTCTTTTCTTTTTTTTTTTTAAAGATTTTATTTCATTATTTTTAGAAAGAGGGGAAGAGAGAGGCAGAGAGGGAGAGAGACATCAGTGTATGGTTGGGTTTCACCTGCCTGCAGCCACAGACCTGACTGGAGACCTGGCTTGCAACCTGGTTATGTGCCCTGGCTGGGGAATTGAACCTGCAACCTTTGGGTTCGCAGGCCAGGGCCTTAACCACTGTGCTACCAGCCAGGGCTTTGAGCTGAAATTCTCCTGGCTGTGCCACCAAACAGCTGTGTGATGCTCCCTGGGCAAGTTACTGTTAACTTCTCTAAACCTACACGTTTCTCGTCTGTAAATTGGGGGTGATAAATGCAGTTACCTTAAAGGACTATTATAATGATTATGTGAAGTAAGGCATGGAAAGTGCTTAGGACATAGCAATAAAAATACCATTCAGCTAGTAATAATTAATAGCTGAACACAAGCCTCCCTCCCATTATATTTAGGAACTTTATTTATTTATTTTTAAAGAATTTTATTTATTATTTTTAGAGAGAGGGGAAGGAAGAGAGGAAGAGAGAAATCAATGTGTGGTTGCCTTTCACCTGCCTCCAGCTATGGACCTGGCTTGCAACCTGGTTACATGCTCTGACTGGGAATCAAACCAGTGACCTTTGGGTTCACAGGCTGATGCCTTAACCACTGTGCCACCACCCAGGGCAGGAACTTTAAAATGGAAAAAAACTATGGAAAAACTTCAAGAAACCATTTTTCCCCTTCTTTTTATAACCATCCAGCAGGGTAAAAGATAATTATAATTTTTCAATTTTGTGAACCCTTTACATCCTGCTGGTGTCCTTCCCCCATATGGGTTGCTGTATATATTTTTAAATCTACTTCAAAGATCTTACTGGCTTTTAGAGATGTTATCATAAACATTTCCAGGGTTAGTATGATTATAGTTAGTAAATTAAACATTTTGTATTTCTGACATCAGAAGCAGAATGGACAGGCATGGGGGAAGCCTCCGAGGGACTTCAGTGGCAGAGACCTCTGCAGAATACCCATAGTACTCACGGCTCTCTTGGCTCTGTGTGGCTATAACCTATGGTAGTTCTCACTGAGGAACTGGGGATACTGAGGACTCGGCGCCAAGTGTGATTTCACACCTTCGCGGGGACAGAGGCTCATCTAAAAGGTTCAACTTGGAGGACCCACTGACAGTCATGCTTCTTTGCCTTAACCACAAGCTTGACAAAGAAACCGCATGGTAATCATGTTTAGATATAATTGACCAACTAACTCTCATGATTCAAATATCCTGGGGAAAAAACCCAGTTTTTTAATTTTTAAGAAACATTTTTACAGAAATAGCAGAACAGATCCTTCCAGAAACACATGGTCTGTTAATATTGTTTTAGGACCAAGGGAAGCTCTTTGGAGATCAATATTTAAACATTTTTATGAAGTGAGCCATATGTCAAATAAAACAGGACAAAAGGAGTAAAAATGTGAAGAAAACAGCCATGTATCTGTTTACAGTGTTGCTTCATGTGTCTGTTTCCCTCTAGGCAAAATGGTGTTTTTATTTTTTATTGTTGATATGATTCCTTTTATCCTGTTGTCAGTCCCACCAGAGCAGGTAAGTAATAAATGATTCGGATTGTTATTTTATATCCATATTGTATGTCTTCCCCAGTAAATGCCTATTCATTTTGTGGTCATTCAAGTAATAGAATAACAGCAGAGAAAATCTGAAAACTAGAAAGGAGGAAACAAAAACCAAAACCCATCCTCTCAATCCCCTCACCAACAACTGGTATTTCTGCGTTGATACTTCACTTCTGTGTGGTTCTTACAATGATTTCCTGCACAGGCTCTGCCGTCAGGTGTACATCCTGCCTCCCCCTCTCACCACTTGTTTGACCTCAGCCAAATTGCCTAAATTCTCTATTTCTCAGTTTCCTTGTCTGTGCAACGGAGGTGGTAATACTAGCGCCTATCTCTCATGGTTAGTGTGAGAATTAACTGAAATAGCTAATGGAACGCTCTTGCAAAGGGTTTGATATGTGATTGCCCAATAAACGGTAGTTATTGGTGTGTCAGTATTATTTCTCCTATAATCCTTACCACAACTGTGTGGAGGTACAGAGGTTAGTAATGGTTTCATCTCTCACAAGAAAACCGAGGATCAGCCCTGGCACATGAGGCTCAGTGGATTGAGCGCCAGCCAGTGAACTGAGAAGTTGCTGGTTCAATTCTTGGTCAAGGGACATGGCTGGGTTCTGGGCCAGGTCCCCAGCTGGGTGTGTAGAGTCTTTAGAAAAATAAAGAAATAAAATAAAATCTCCTTAACTTAAAAAAGAGAAAGAAAAGAAAATGAAGATCAGAGGTTAAGTGACATTCACAGTTCTGGCTTCAGGCTCTGTGGAATTTTTTAAGACAAATGAGAAATGGGACCTGTTTCTGCTTCTCAAGAAATGCCTTTTAAGGGACAAGAAATTACTGATTCCTGATGTGATGTAATGGGAAGTTCAGAGCGTCACCTATGACTTGACTGTCTTGCCAAAACTGTTGAACTGGAATAAAACACACCTTTCCATGAAACCTGAAATTTATAGGACATAGAAGAGATGAAGGAGTCATGTCAAAGGGTTCCATAAGGAAACACAATCAAGCAAAAACAGGATGTGGGATATTCTACAGTACAAATTGGTGGGCCTTTTCAACAAGCCTGTGCCACAATTAGAAAACAAAAAAAGTGGGAGAGGGGAATGGTTGGAAGTTGTGGTTTATAAAGAAACAAAAAGAGCCCTGGCTGGTGGCTCAGTGGAATGGCACTGGCCTGCAAACCCAAAGGTTGGTGGTTCGATTCCCAGTCAGGTCACATACCAGGGCACAAGCCAGGTCTCCAGCCAGGTCTATAGCTAGAGACAGGTAAAAGGCAACCTTACATTGATGTTTCTCTTACTTTCTTTCTCCCTCCCTGCCCTTCTCTCTAAAAATAATGAATAAAACCTTGAGAAAAAAAAGATAGGATAGTATCAAAAATATGTGTGTAAATACATCGGAGCACTAAGCAAATTGGGCTTTTGTATTTTTTTTTTAGAAGAGGATGTTTTGATAATTTTAGTAAAAATTGATTCATAAGCAAGGACAGAACTAAGAAAAGTTGATAGAACTTGAATTCTGCCTTCCGGGCTCTACTCTAAACCACTCATTTCCAAGTGAGAAAATTTGAGAAGGGCAAATATATTCACCTCCAAGTTCATTAAAAAAAATCTTTATTTTACTTTGATGCCAAGTTCAAGGAAAATCAAAAGTTTTCATTTCATTCTCCAGCAGTTTCCAAAAATAATATTATAAATACATACCTTTTCAACCAACCCCTGCCCCTCTCCCCTGCCAAAGATTTAAAAACACAACAGGAACTAAATAAACTCTTAACTATTGGAATGTAGAACTCAGTGTTAGGAAGAATCCGGCATTCATCACTCAAGGCTACCAGTGCCGGGAGTGACCCACAGTGATGGGTAAGTGGCTTTTTCACTATTTAAGCATTTCTGAATATAAATCTTTACTTTATGTAATTATATGAAGAAAAAAAAAATGTTTCCAAAGACAAGATATAGTTCTCAACCCCTGAATTTAGCAAACATTAAGAACTCTATGAGGAGGACAAACATTGCCTCAAATTATCCAGTTCTAAAATTTCTTTCTAGATTGGTCCTAAGAACCCGGGCAGGTGTTGCAGCAATGACACTTTCAAACAAAAAGTGCTGATTAGAGTAGTGTTATTGCTTCTGGGAATCCAATGTGCAAACGTTATAGGGTCAAATAACCCACCTCAAGGAGCCTGAACATTTTCACCAACATTTTCAACACTTGTCCATATTGTGATTAATTTCCCAGAGAAGGTTCATATGTTTCGAACTTCTTTAAAAAATCCTCAGTTGCCCACAACCGGTTTTCTTTTGGATCTCTCCATTTCACACTTTCGAGAGGCTGGACTAACTTTCCATGGGGAGAGAAAGAGAATTAATTCCACACAATAGACACAAATCCTCCGAAATGATCCTTCACCTGACGGTTTTCCAAACAATTTAAGCGAAAGTATCACATACTTGGCTTCTTCTGACTCATTCATTTGGGGAGGAACTTGGCTAGGCAAAACCCAGATGTTTTCTCCCTTTCCTGTTTGTTCCTGTTGTTTTCAATCAATCAACAGGTGTTAACTTCCAGGAGCTTAGCTTTGGGCTGGAGCTGGAAGAAGGCAGGAGTCCTCTTCCCTCTTTGCTACAATTTCTCAACAGACAGGAAACTGCAAAAAAGCCTATAAGTGAGCTTTGGCTGTGTGTAATTTTCTGCTGTTACCTCTGGAACCACTAAAATCTGAGGTGGCTAAATTAAGTCTTGAAAGATACAGTCGGGCCCTGGCTGGTGTGGCTCATCAGTTGGTTGGGCCACTTGCTGCAGATCAAAAAGTACACAGGTTTGATTCCCAGTCAGGGCATATATCTGGATATGCAGGTTTGGTTGGTCCCCATTCAGGGCAACCAATTGATGTTTCTCTCTCACATCAATGTTTCTCTTCCTCTCTTTCTCCCTCCCTTCCCCTCTCTCTACAAATAAATAAATAAGTGAAATCTTTAAAAAGCACAGTAGGCCGAGATGCTATGTTAGATTCAACTGATGACAGCAACTATTTATTGGGCACTTAGGCCATACCAGGTACTGGGTTGGCTAAAGCCTGTACAGGCATTTCTCATTTAACATTCAGGAGTCTTGTAAAGTGGGTTTTATTACCCCACTTTCATACCTACAGCCCTAAAGGCTCCGAGGCTGCAGGACCTGACAGAGGCCACAGACACAAGAGCAGTGAGGGTATGGACACAGCTCTGTTTGTTCTTTTAACTGTCCTGAACTGTGCTCCCCCTAAAAGAGAGAGTGGGGGAAGTGGAAAAGAGCCTCCCCAACCTTCAGCCCTGCAAAGCCTGTGGGGGACAAAGTTGGTGATGTGTGCCACCTTAGCCACCAAGCCAAAACACTCACGCCCCACCTGGTTTGCGACTTCATTTTTCTGGTTTTCTACTTCACCAAGATCTGAAAAGACTTTCAAGGTGACTCAAGTCAGGAATTATAAAGGGGAATATAGACATTTCAGCTTCTATCGTCATAGTCACAGTGGGCAAATATCTGTTCCCATGTCATTGTGAGATTGAGGGTTGCTTTCAACTCAGCGAGTATCACTCAGGAAACAAGGGGGGGTGTGTGTGTGTGTGTGTGTGTGTGTGTATGTGTGTGTGTGTTAGCTGCCTAAAGCCCCCTGCTGAGGTGCTATCAAAGACTCTGACAGAGCCCAGCTCCATCGAAAGCAGCAGCGCTGGGTAGATAGAACAGAGCATTCTTAGTTCCATAGAGGTTACCTGGCTTCCACAGTTCCTGGCAGCGGCTCTGTGTTTGAGGTATAAAGATGTGGATTCCACAAAGTCGACATCGTTCACTTTGATTTATCCGCCAGAAAGGTCTTGGTTCTGTTGCTAAGAAGGCCTGACCTCGGAAAACTCATCTTGCTTCTCTGAACCTTGGCTTTCACATCTGTTAGCAGCACAGGGTCTATTGAAGGATCTCTAGAGCTCTCCCAGTTTGACATTGTGAAACGCTGATGATTCCAGCCTTTTCCTGGCTGGAATCCTTTTCCATGCTGCGGGTGGGGGTGGGTGTCACTATAGGCCTCATCCCAGGGACACCCATGCTTCCCTGGGAGCAGCAACACAGACCCCACATGTCTCTGGTCAACTGCCTGATGGTGTCACCATGCATTCCTGAATGCTGGAACATCAGAGGAGGTGAGAACAGGACAATAGGAATATTAAAGACAAGGCTGGATTTCTTCCTCCATCTTCGTTAAATTTTTTACTGTATACCTACTAAGTACCAAGCACTGTGTAGTTATTTTTTTTTTTTAAGATTTTATTGATTACTTTTAGAGAGGGGAAGGGAGGGAAGCAGAGAAGGAGGGACATCAATGTATGGTTGCCTTTCGCCTGCCTCCTGGACCTGGCTGGAGTCCTGGCTTGCAACCTGGTTATGTGCCCTGGCTGGGAATCGAACCAGCAACCTTTGGGTTCGCAGGCCAGGACCTTATTCACTGCACCACCAGCCGGGGCTTGGACTAGTATACTTCTTCTTTTTTGTTTATTTGTTTGTTTGTTTAGTTTTTAGTTTTTTTTTTTTTTGGACTAGTATGCTTCTAAGCAGACATATTCTCTGCCATCATGGGACTTAAGTTCCCAGAGCTTTAGTATGAAACAGTGATTAATTAAAGTCAATGTGGAGAATTAGGCATCCCTAATCCTAGACTCCTCAATGGCTGCTTTTTGGGGGGTTTTCTTTTTCTTCTCCCTTTTTTTTTTTTTAACTTCTTTTTCTTCTTTCTGGCTTTTCTATCAAACTAATCTTTGAAAAATACCCCTTAGGCTAAAATGCCTCTCACATCTTTCCCTGGTAACCTTTATCCTCTAATGAAATCCAGGCCTAGTAGCCACCAGGAGACCCCCTGCAAACTCGAGGAACCTACTTTTCACCCACTTTCCACCCTTCTCTCCTGCCTTTCTTTTTGGAATCTTGAAACAAATTAGTATACCCACAGTCTCCCCAATCACCTCCTCAATTTTCCTGCTTCTATCCAATAGTTTCGTTCTTTAAAGGTTAAGTGGTTAGATTTTTGAAATGTATTAAAGTGATGGTGCACACTTATCTTAAGAAGTGAAGCAGTATAAAGGTAGGTGGTGAGCTAGCAACCTTCCTTCATTCCAATTTATTCCCTCTGAGGTGACTACATTCTTTCCTCCAAATTTACAGGAAAGTCACAAGAATAGTATAGAGACATTCAGGCTCCCTTTACTCAGATGCGCCAACTTGTAACATCTTTATTCTCTCTCTCTTTCTTGTCTCTTCTTTCCCCCAACCCCTTCTTTCTAACACACGTATTAACATTTATTTTTCTGAGCTATTTAAATAATTTTCAGACATCAGGGCTCTTGACTCTGTAATGCTTCAGTGTGTACTTCATAAAAACAAGGATAGGCCCTGGCTGGTGGCACAGCGGATAAGGCACCAGCCTGCAAACCCAAAAGTTGCTGGTTTGATTCCCCAGACAGGGCACATAACCAGGTTGCAAGCCAGGTTTCCAGCCAGGTCCGTGGCTGGAGGCAGGTGAAAGGCAACCATACATTTATGTCTCTCTCTCTCTCTCTCTGCCTCTCTCCCTACCCTTCTCTCTAAAAATAATAAATAAAATCTTAAAAAAAAAAAAGGGGTAGCCTCAGTATAGTCATCAACTCTAAGAAAGTTAACATTGATATAATACTAGAATCTAATCTAACTTCCACACTTTAATTTTTTCAATTGACCTGATTGTTTTTTTTTGTTTGTTTATTTTAAGATTTTATTTATTATTTCCAGAGAGAGGGGACAGGAGAGAGGCAGAGAGGAAGAGAGACATCAGTGCATGGTTGCCTTCCACCTGCCTCCAGCCAAGGACTGGCTGTAGACCTGGCCTGCAACCTGGTTATGTGCCCTGGCTGGGAATCGAACCAATGACCTTTGGGTTCACAGGCTGGCGCCCTTATCCACTGTGCCACCAGCCAGGGCTGATTATGTTCTTTATTATTTTTTCCCTTATCTAGCATAGGATCTGGTCCAAGATCACATACTACATTTCGTCCTCCTGCTTCTTTAGTCTCATTAAACCTGGGATCTCTCTCCTTTTTTTTTGTCATTCATGCCAGTGACAGTTTTGACAACTAAAAGCCAGTTTCTTTCTTTTAGTTTTTTTTAAATTTAATTTTATTGTTGTTGTATTATATCCATCCCCTTTTTGCTCCCCTCTGTCCTCCTCCTTACCCACCCATTCCCCCCCAAAGTCAATCCCACCTGTTCTCTATGTCCATGGTTCCTTTATACTAGGTTCTTGTCTAAACTGCTCCCAGTTTTTTTTCTTTTTAAAGATTTTATTTATTATTTTTAGAGAAAGGGGTAAGGAGAGAAGCAGAGAAGGGGAGAAACATCAATGTATGGTTGCCTTTCACCTGCCTCCAGCTACAGACCTGGCTGGAGACCTGGCTTGCAACCTGGTTCCTGGCTGGGAATCAAACCAGCGACCTTTGGGTTCATAGGCTGGCGCCTTATCCTCTGTGCCAGCAGCCAGGGCCTTTTTAAATTTTTTAAATTTATAATTTATATATTTATACTTTAGTAATAAAAGATTTTGAGTCTGTTTGGTGTTTTCCCATAGCTTTTAAAATGTCATTTCAGTTTCCGGGAATGTCTCTCCATCTATGCAAGTCCTGCTAGTCCTAGGTTATAATCCCTTCTACCCTGCCCTGGCTGGAGGCACAGCCTCTTAAACTTCTTTACATTTGCCATGGTACCCTGCACCGTGCTTAGCACACGTAGGGCAATTAATAAATATTTGCTAATTAACTGCTTTGGGGCTGAGACATGAGTACCCTGTGCCCACAAACAGGCTTCGCAAGTCAATTGGTATCTTCGCTGCCTGTTGCTTCTGGGATATGCACTTACTGAGATAAATTTTGGGTTCAGAATTGGATCCTTGACTATGGACTTGCTACACCATGGAACTGTGGAGAAGCTGATGCTTTGAAAAAGTTTCACAATACATAATTAAGAACGTGAAGTGAAAGTAACTTTTCCCTAGGATTTTATTCCTCTAAATTTTAGTAACAAAAAATGTATTTAGTTCAATAAAAGGTTTTGGAGATTAATGAACCAAATTACTCAAACTGCAATCCAATATATTCCAATAGAGTTTGTCCTTATGTTATATCAATGTCTAGGAGGTTGAAGAGAGCTACTTTGTTTATAGAATAGGCCATACAATTGAGATGCTAAATTATAAGTGGAAAAGCATGCTTTCATTTTAAGCGCTATCCATGTGTCAACATCAAACAAACATTTTGGTCCATGCCTAAGAAAGCATTAGACTTTTATCAAGTCTTGGTAAATTTTGAAAATCACATGGTTGTTCAATGCCTCCATGTGGTAGAAAAAAATAATTTAGTTCTATCCTAGCTTCCTGTGATAGCAACATTCAGGACCAATGAAGTCTGACAATGCTTAGGGTCCTTCAAAGGAATCAGCATTTGTGTGTGTTTTTAAAATAAAGCCTATGGAAAAATCACTCAATTTGAAGATAAAAGCCCTAGATTCCATTAGGCTTCATGGAATCCACCCTTCTTTGAGATCCTTCTTTATCTTCCTTAATAAGGAGTGAATTTTTCAGGCAAAGGAGTGTCGTAAGATAAAACATGGACCGAAATCTTCAGTGAGTCCATCTTCTCAGAAAGGCTTTATAGAAATTCTTTTTAAATCCCAGACACAAGATTCTTTTCTTTCTCCACAAAAAGGAAATCCTTTCCATCCAGCCATAAGGTAAGTTTAAAAACTCATACTTAAAAATGTTCATTTGCTTGACAATATTTTGGGCATGGAATTGGCCAAAGAGAAAAGTTGCCTTGAAAGTATTTGAAGTTCAGCGTAAACAAGAAGGCAAAAATAGGATTGCTCCAAAGTGAGACTGGGTCTCTTGCTTTTGAATCAAGGGTATCATTTCACCTCCTAGGGATCAGTCAGCACCTTGATCTTCAAGAGCTTCTACTTAAAAGCGCTTGATACTCTAAAGGTGGCTTGAAGGAAAAGAGTTGGATCATTCTGAGACACAGGAATAGGTATTAGTAAAAATTGAAGCCCACTTTCTCAAAGCCCAGGTTTATCACCACGTTGCAAGGTTGGGGCTTCTGTGACCCAGTGCATCTTTTAAATGTAAATTGAGCATTCCTATCAAAGCAGCCTAAGTATCTGAATGCTTTTGCTCCCCTATGCGCCGACTACCACAGAGTTGGGGGAGGGGCAGAGGGATAGTTTTGTGGCATACCCTTTGGTTTGTTTCCAAGAATACAGTACAAGAACATACCATGCATTTAAACTATACCCATAAATGCTAAATAATGATTATTCTCAGAATGAGAGAATAAGAAACTTCAACAGGGGTCATTAATTGGTTCAAGTAAATGTTGTAAAATCAGTGATTACCTTAACTTCCTTCCATTTTTCCACTTTCCCTACTGTCTTGATTGTGCACGTGTTTTTAAAAAATATGAGTTCTGTTTCCTTAACCTATCTTTTTACATATAAATCCCCCAATATTGCCAGACTGACACAATTATTTGTGGGCAGCAAGGGTCATGGCTGAAATTTCACTCCCGGTTTACCGCTTGCTGTGGTCCAAGACATCACTTACTGCCTTTCTTTGCCTTCATTTCTCCATCTGTAACATGAGGACTTTGAACCCAAGGCTATCATAGACTCTTCCCAGTAAATAAAATCCTATGATGCCTTGACTCTTTCTCCTAGGAGGTTTCTTACATTTCTCATCCTTTCTAAGTCATAAAGACCCTGTGTCCTAACAAGATTCTTAAGAAGTAGGATCGTGATCATTTACTTTGCAAAACAATTAATAAACCATCTTCATGATAGATACACATTTGATCCTTCTAACAACTTTGCCAGTCAGTCCAGTGCAGGTATTCCTGCCCGTTACAGATGAGGAAGCTGAGGGTCAGAGAGGTCCAGTCAGCTCTTTCGGCCTTGCAGTTTATAAAGAGAAAAGCTAGAAGGTTGTGAATAAAGTTTTATTTTAGTTTTTAATGACGGAGACAATGAGACAGCTGTATATTTAAATATTCTAACATAAAGATTAGTCTTTGGAGAGCAGTGGATTCCTTTCTAAACATTGTGAGGTTTTTATTCACCCTCAGTACGTCCTTCCAGAACCATAAAGCGCTAACCAGGGTTAGAGATAAGAAAGACTAATACCCAAAGGAGGGTTGGTGCCTTTCCAGACTGGTGGTTGGGAAAGCACTTCTCTACAGAGGAGGAACCCTTCGATTACATGATTTATTTCCCCAGGGACTAGTCCAACCTAAGCATCAACAGTGAAACACAAAATACTATATTCGGTTGTTTCTTAAAAATATGATTGTAGTTAGTATCCAAACATACAGTCTCTGTAAACCAAAATGGAAGAAAAATTCACTCACTGTCCTAGTATATCAGAAATGTGCTCACTTTGGCAGCACACATACTAAAATTAATATATCAGAAACCCCAGTTTTCATAATAAAGCCTCCATTTTATCATAACTGTCATTAGATTATTTTCTTCACCCCAACTGAATTTGTTTGATGCTTGCTTTTTGTTTTCTTTTGAATTTATATCTTCTTCATCAGAAATACAAAAAGTATACAAGCTGGTTTTAAGGAGATTTTGTTCTGTTTTCATGTAGCGTACAGCAGGGAATGTCATTATTTTTATATGTTCCACCAGGACTCCTGACAGCAAACACATGTCTGGGGTTCTTTGCAAAATTTCTGCGTATTTGAGTGACTGAGGGATAGCTCTATCTGCAGGCAGGAGGCTGGAAGGTTAAATGATAACCTATAGATTTTTTCCCCAGCTATTGGACTCCTTGATTTTAAGAATTCCTGGCATACAGTTTCCTGTTAATTACTTTATGAATCTCTTGATAAAGTTGGGATTTCATGTTCAGGGCTAGAAGGGGTTTAGGGAGGTGGTAAGAATGCTTGTTTTCTTGGTTAGTGGGTAAGCCAAAGGCTTTATATCTTGTGTTGTCCTGTGGTAACTGATGCCACGATTGCCATGGAAAAGGATGAGGATATGAAGGAGATAATTTAGAATGGCCCATGGAAATCTGACAGGATGGTCTCCTTCATGTACTAGAGTATGTGTAGTATTACACATATCTGTTAAATTTCCTCCAAATGAAATGACCAATAAGAAACTAAATCATAACTTGATGGTTTACTCTTTTTCTGATGTCCTAATCTTAAAAAAAATTAATCTTAGTAAAAATACTAAATAGGGAACGTTCAGAATTACCGAGTGTTTATTTTAAAATGATTACTTGAATTGCCTTTATCTTGTAGCCGAAGAAGGTACAGGAGTCAAAAGTTTTAGTCCAGTTTTCAAACTTTAAACTTCGTGTTCTAAAGTAATCTGACATCCACAATTCTAAATTCAGTCAAATTCGGTGGTAAAGGGTTCATTCCCGGTGATTCCTCCCATTTGTAAGCCTGTTTCATGTTGGTTTTACCTATCCCGAAATCCTTTTGTATCACTTTTATAAAACAGCACCGCTTTCTATAAAAAGCGACTGAAGAATCTAAAATTGTAAAATTTCAGGTGCCTGAGCAGAAAACTCCTAGTTTGGGGTTTTCTCCCAGGCGTGCCTAAACCAACCGGCCTCCGAGCAGGTAAATTGCCGGAGGAAGAAGCCCAAAGGAAAATCCTGCTGTGGGATTCTTTCCCCCCTTAAACTGATCACCTTTTAGGAGTTTCCGCCACATTCTCTAGTCCAAAGTCCTTGGCCACCAAGATTACCATCTTTTCCACCAATTTGCCACCCCCTCCTTTCCAAAAGCCTTTATTGGAAAGAACTTCCTCTCGTGATCCCCCTATTCCGTACCGTTCCACTCCCTGTGCCCCCCACCCCCCACCTCGGAACGGCTTCCCCTCTCCAGCCCAAGATTGAGGTCCCCAAACCCCGGGAGAGAAAATTCACACCCATCGCCCCCTTCCCTCGCGTCCCGAGGGGCGCTGGGTGGGGGTGTGGGTGCGGAGGGGACAGGCTTTCCCGGGGTCCCCTGTGTCCTCTTTGCGCCTCCACGGAGGTGTGCAAGGGGAGGGCAGCGCGGGTGGGTGGGACGGGCCAGGTGGGGGAGGGGTGCGGGCGAAAAGGAGGAGGAGGAGGAGGAGGAGGAGTGTGTGTGCGAGCGTGTGTGGCTGGGGGAAGCCATTGCCTGTTTAATAGTTGCTGTTGCTGCACTTCCGCTTCTCTCCCAGCGAGGGAGAGACACGAGTGGCCAGGCCCAGCCGCAGCCGCAGCAGCAGCCGCCGCGGCGGCACGGAGGAGCCAGACACAAAGAGAGGTACGGGGATCCCCCCGCCGCCCGCCGCCCCCCGGCCGCGTCCCCGGGCCTCGGGGACACCCCCCGCCGCCTCCCGCGACCCGCGCCGCCCGGGCCGCGGGGCACCAGGCTGGCGCGGCGGGAGGGGGGGCGGACAGGGGCCGGGGAGCCCCAGGGGTCCGAGGCCCGCCCGCGGGGGATGGGCAGGGACCCCGGGCCGCGTGGGGTGCGGGGACCTCCCGCGTCAGGGGCTGGGGGGGGCATCGGGCTAGAACTGTCAGCGCTGCCCCGGGAGCCACCCCCACCGGCTGCCCGGGGGGCCGGGAGCGGGGGAGGGGGAGTTGGGGGAGCCCCGCTTTCCCCCAGGGCGGGGGCCCACGGGGATTAACTCCTCTGGGGCCGACGGGCTCATTGTTATTCCTTCGCTGAGGAGGCCGATCCCCCCCACCCTACCCCGGCCGACCTCGCACCCCCACCCCGGCCAAGGGTGGCGATCCGGCGTGTGCTCGGGACCCCCGCCACGGCCACGCAGCCTCGAGCCGGGCTGCCGAGGGCCAGGCCGGCGGGGAGGGACATCGGGGCGCGGCGCGGGGACCTCGGGCCTCGTCGCCCCTGTCCCCCCGCCAGCCTCTCCCTTCCCCCACCGGGGCACCGGCTCCCCGCCTCCGTCCCCCTCTTTCGGCTTCCTCTCGTGCTCCTCTCCGCCCCGCTTCTCTTCCCGACCTGTCCAAACTCTGCTCCGGGCCCCCACGGGCTCGCCCTGGCCACCCGACCCCCGCGACCCCCGGAAGCCGACACAAACAGCCCGAGGCCGGCCGGCCGCCGGGACCTTCCCGCGGTGCCCCGCCGCGGCGCCCGCGCCCCCCCTGCGCTCCTCCTCCCGCTCGGCTTCTCTCCCAGCCGGGAGGGGAGCCCCTGGATGGGGCCGGGGGGGCGAGGGAGAGGCCGCACGCTTTACTCCTGAACCTTTTCCAACCGTGTCCCCATACTTGGGGCCAAAAATAAACAAGCCGCGTCCAATTTGCAGAAGCCTTCATGGGCCTGGAGACTTGGAGAAGCGAGTGGAGGGTGGTGGGCAGCCAGGTGCACCCTGACCCAAGCCCCGCTGACAGCGCCCGGGTTCCTTGTTTACACTGCCTGCAGGGTTGTGTTTTCTGTTTTGTTTTCCCTTTCCCCCTGCAGGGGCCGTTGGTGGGGTGGGGTGGGGGGTTCGCTATGTCGGATGACGATTCGAGGGCCAGCACCAGCTCTTCCTCATCTTCGTCCTCCAACCAGCATACCGAGAAAGAAACAAACACCCCCAAGAAGAAGGAGAGTAAAGTCAGCATGAGCAAAAACTCCAAACTCCTCTCCACCAGCGCCAAGAGGTACGGTGCTTTTTCCCCATTTCCTGAACGGCCTCTTGCTGCATTGGGTCTACCTCCCCGTTGAGGGTAGACTGAAATGCTCCTCATGATTTATGTGTTCTTAAAAATGAAAGAAGGGCCTTGGAAGCCCTGGTCATTTTTTGTCTATTGCTTTTTCTGTTATTTTCTTTTAATCATTGTCCACCTGCAGCTGTTGTGGCTTGCCTTTCTCATTTGTTGCTGAAGTTCGTCAGAATCCTCATTACTTCTGTTCCTGACCTCTCCATCTGATTTCAGATTACTTGTCCTATTAATCACCAATCTGTGACTCTCCCCCTCACTGCTGTCATTGCACTTAATTACTAATACCTGCCCAGGCAATTCTACCAAAATGAATTATATTACCATCTTACATTCTCCTCACCTGTTGCACATACGAGCTTTTTATTGAATAGAGCTTTCCCCCACAGATTGCATAAGGAATAAGTAACACGTTAGCAGGGTACAAAGTTTAATAGGTGGAAACAGAAGATTTCTAATGGAATTTAAAGAGATTTTTCTGAGGCAAGTGAGTGAATCAACAATACATGATGTAAAAATGGTGATTCTAGGTTATTTGGGGCTTCTCTGTGGTTCTGTTTGAGAAACTGAGTTCACCAAATTTCAGAGAGTCAACTTTTTTCTCACTGTTTTCTCTTGCGTTGTGAAAATGTGTGTGTGTGTGTGTGTGTGTGTTGGTGTTTCTGATGTTAAAATCAAGTGGTGGCTTTTTTTCTTTACTCTTATGTCTTTGGAAGAAGCTACTTTTTACTTCCATCATTCTTCAGTAATGGCCTCTGATCCCTGTGACCCTTAAAAGA
Organism: Noctilio leporinus; assembly: GCA_004026585.1. Lineage (NCBI taxonomy): Eukaryota > Metazoa > Chordata > Mammalia > Chiroptera > Noctilionidae > Noctilio > Noctilio leporinus. The sequence continues at coordinate 37,362 of PVIW01000552.1, read as the reverse complement.
ATCTATCACAGATTACATTTCATAAATCCTTACTGCTGCTCTCAGGTGAACAGCCGTTAAACTTCACAATGGCAAACCAGAAAGTAGTAAAGAATCCACGTGGTGGGTTAGGTAGGGATATCTTCCTTAAAAGCATGTAAAATAAAATGGAATATGAGGCTTTAGATCTTTCCACTGAGTAGCGAACTTGGAACTTGGGGTTTGTTCTGTCATCCTCCCTGACTTGAAATACAAAATGCTGATAGGGTACTTCGGTAACCTAACATGGGCGGGTGAAGGAGTGACTTTAGCTTACTTTAAATAGTGTAGGCCTCTAGAATTAAGTGGTAAGATGCCTTGGCAAGAGGGTTTTTATTTTCAGAGGATTGGTCTGATTGTATGTCCGCTTTCCAGGAGTCGTAACTGGCACTCGTTGATTAGTCCTATGCTGTTTTCTCCAGAATCTGGAATCTACCCTGCCCATTTTGGATGGGGCCTTCCATAATCTTCTGTGTCCCCATTCCCCTCCTAGATCCACACTCTGGAGCAGCTTTTGGCCTGACCTAAGGGTATTTGCTTTAGGTCATTAGTTTTTTTTTATATGTTGCTGTACATGTATGTATTTGGGGTGAAGGCACAAGTTTCGGATATAAAACTGCTTTTTTTAGGCAAATTACAGAGGGTTTGTCACAAGACACAATTAGTCCATCTACGCTAAGGGAGTTAAAAACTTATTTGGAAATGCCTGGGAAAGAGATGGTAGGTGTTAAAAAGAAAATGAGACAGAGGGGAGCAAAAAGGGGATGGATGTAATACAACAACAATAAAATTAAAAAAATAAAATGAAAGGTAGGAAGCTACAAGGAGTAATTTTACCTATGAACTTAATGTAGGTTTTAGTTCTCTGGATATCTTGCTCAAAGACTAGTGATTAGTGATGAAGCAGAGTAAGGTTAATACTAGAGGTAAAAAATAGAGAACTATCCAAGAAAGAATAAGGAGAAATTGATGTTTTGTGGGGCCCTATAGAAGTGACTCTGAAATATATTGATTTGGAAGGCAGGTGTAGCCCATAGACTTAGAAGAAGAGGTATACCTGGAGACAGATTGAAAAAGAAGCCTGAATTGGCTGACAAGATTACTTAACTGCATAGCGGAAAGTGGTTTCTAGGCCACGGGTAGAGGAAAGCCCCCACTGAGCATGGTCTGGATAAGAATTACTCTGTGGAACATATGAGTGTGTAACTTCTGCAAATCTTTTGCCATTATTCTGGAAAGGTGCAAATGTTTGTGTAGAGATGAAGTGGATAAAGCTGTCCGGTGTTACACTTTTTAGGTATTAAAAAACTACCCACCTTTTCTTGTCTATTTTGGAGTAAAGGTTGCGTTGACAAGGAGAAATGAAGTCAATGTGTATTTTTATACAAATTGTGCTCAGGGGAAGGATATTTTTCCTATTTACATAGGTCTTATGGCGCAGGTAAAGAAGCAGTAAACCAGGGTTCCAAACTTGAACCTATAATAATGAGTCAAACAGCAGGGATCCAAAAATCCCAGAATTGAAATGCTTCTTGGTAGCAGTAGAATTTAGCAGGACCCAGATAAGTAGATGTCACTTATCTGGGTCCTGCTAAGTGACCCAGAGATCGTGAGCAAACCCCTTTCCAAGGCTAACCAGATTTGTAGGGGACTGGAAACCAGAAGGTTTAAAGAACTTTCACAGTCACCACCTTTAAATTCTCCTTACTTACTCCTGGAAAAAAACAGTGCCTTCTGAAACCTATTGTCCGTCTCCAGCCATCCTATCTTCTTACCCTCAGAAAACCTTTGGAAAGGGGAAAAGCGTCCATTGTGATTCAGATTGCTTTGTGTATGTGTGTGTTTCTGTGTTTCTGTGTTTTTACACTACTGTGCTGCCCTGGTGAGGTTTTTAAATTAACCCATAGCCCTTCAGGGCTTTATATGCGAGGAGCAGAAAAAGTTGTAAAAATTGAAGGCACCATTTCGAAGGTGGAAGAAGCTTAAAGGCCTCCAACTTTCATATCTCAGTTGATGCCCCAAGCGCCTAGATAAGCGAAGACAAAGGCCAGGGCTTGGTGCGAACAGCCTGGTGCCTCCGGCCTGGGGGGAGGGGACGAATGGAGCTCTTCGGGAAGTCGTGGGTTGGGCAGGGAGAGAAAACTAGGGGAGTCCTGGATTGTGTTCAGCCTGGGGTGGAGGAAGAAGGGGGTAGCACCCCAGGGAAGTTGGAGGAAGTCCTGGGAAAAGGTCCGGAAGGGGGGCCGAGCGCCCGAGAGCGTGCTGGCTGCAGGCCGGCCCCGGGTGCACCTGTGCCGGCCGGGGGCGGCCTCTGGAACCCGGCCTCGCTGGAGGGGCGGCGCGGTGATCCCGCCTGGGCTCCGCGCGGCGTTGGGCGGGTGGGGGCGGGGGGAAGCGAGCCGGGGAGTCACTGGCGTCTGGGCGAGGCTCCCCCTGGCCCGCAACTTCACCGGCGCGCTGGGCCTTCCGGCACGAGCGGGGCGGGCGCGGGGGCGGTGGCCAACCGGCGGGGTGCGCCCGCAGCGCCCCGGCCTCCCGCACGGCTTGCAGGTCACTCGGGCTGGAGGGGCCTCGCGGGAGCGGCCATGTTGGGAGCCTCGCCGGGGAGGGGAGGCTCGGCGGCGGGGGAGTGGGGGGCCGCCCCAGGGACCGGGCGTGACCCTGCCAGCCCCGAGGGGCGCGTCGCGTCCTTCCCAGCCTGGCGGTGGCTCTGATCCCTCCGTCCAGGGACCGGAGGAGGTCGAGTGTGTCCGGACACCTCCTAGTGCAGTTCAGGAAACTTGGGCGCGCAGGGGAGCTTTCCCCTCACTTCCTAAATGGGAAGCCCCGAGGAACAGACGTGCCCTAGTGTGCGAGGGCAGGTTCGAACCCAGGCATGGTAGCTGATAGCAGGGGGCCCTGGCCTGCCAGCCCGTTGCCTGGGCATAAAAAAAAGTTTTTTCCTAAGTGACGGATCTGAACCTTTTGGTGTAGAGTTTCCTCCTCCCTTAGTAGACCCCAGGTACTGTGCAGGTGGTTAGGTTTTTCTTCGGGACCAATACCTTACAGATGGGAGGCTACCAGCGCCTAAATATATCTTGTGTTTTTCTCTCTCACTTCCCTGACTGCAGGATTCAGAAGGAACTGGCAGATATCACTTTAGACCCACCACCTAACTGCAGGTGAGCATCCTTTCACATTTGTTTCTTTGAAAAATCTTCCTAACTTTTACCTTGGATTTTTTTTTTTCTTTATTTTATAAACTTTGGGTTTTATTCTTTGGTTAATGCTTGTGCTAACATCAAGTAACAGCTGAAATGTATTTACCTGCATATGATGTTTTGATAAGCCTCTGATAATCTCAGCACTGGGGTGAAGAGAAGGAATGGATTTAGTTGAGTGGATGTTTTGACATACACAAAACAAAACTGTACAGTGAATCGAAGGATGTACCTTCGCCTAACCCTGGATCTTTCATATCTCATTAAGGGTGATGCTCAGGTACAGTTGGGCTTAGAAAATTGCTTTGCTATCTTAATCTGTCGTTCGGGCTCTGGACTAAGAGCACAGAGTTGAACACTGGCTCTTCACAGTTTTTCTATTCTTGTATATATGTCTTGTGTTGGACTTTTGGCACAAGACAAATGTGGCTTTGATAAAAAGGTTTTAAGTTATTGTATAGATTTACTATTTTTACATTTTTAAAGATTTTATTCATTTTTAGAGAGAGTGGAAGGGAGGGAGAAAGAGAAGGAAAGAAACACTGATTCGTGGTTGCCTCTCACATGCCCCCAACTGGGGACCTGGCGGACAACCCAGGCATGTACCCTGACGGGGAATCAAACCAGTGACCTTTGGGTTGGCAGGCCGGCACCCCGTCCAATGTGCCACCAGCCAGGGCTAGATTTAAACTCTTCGCATTCAGGTCTGTTTCAATTTCAAAACACCATGATAGGAGTTTTCAAAGACTTGTTGATCACTATTGAGAATCCCCATTTTGTTATTTGTTGTTGAGTCGAGGTAAAAAACTTGATGACTTTCCTAAGTCAACAGTCAAGTTAGGAAAAGATTTGTTGTAATAGAGCCACTTATTTAAGGGTGATTAATTGTTCAGTTTTATTGCTCCCAATTGTTTAAAATTAAGTATAACGTTTAACTTAATTCTCAGTTCTCATGATTGGCATTAGAATGGGATGTAAGGTTTCAAAAGTGTTTGAGTGAAACTTTCAGTGGGGGTAGAAGTTAACTGTGGCCGTAACACAATTTAAGTCAAGCATGTGGAAATAGTCAGGTTGAAAAGCTAAATGAAATACTTTGCTATTAACATTGAACTTTCTGAACCTATGGTTAGTGGATTAAGTGGAAATTTTAATATTGCCATTTTAGTTACATATGTTGTTAATGTTGGTCAGGTGGGGGATGTTCTTTGGTACAATTTTGTCCTGTTTTGTAAAGGAAAATCATTTTGAGTGTGAAATGCTCTTAGGCTATAGTTGGTAACTGAACCACTCAGTCATTTTTGAGGATTTCTTTCCTGGCTGTTAAGAATCTTTTTAGGCCCTAGCTGGCCTGGTGTGGCTTAGTGGATTGAGTGCTGGCCTGTGCACCAAAGGGTCACAGGTTTGATTCCCAGTTAGGCACAAGCGTAGGTTGCAGACCTGGTCCCCAGTGGGGGTGTGCCAGAGGCAGTTGATGTGTCTTGCATATTGCTGTTTCTCTCCCCCTCTTTCTTGCTTTCTAAAAAATTTTGTTTTTTAAAGAATCGTTTCACACTGCTGAAAAAGTGGAGAAATGGGTGAGGCTTAGGGTTGTGATGTCTTTTGTTTTTGGGAATCGTTCAGATGGGAGTTTACAGCTCCCCTTGAGTTCACTGTTGAATCCATGGGCACTGCCCATGCTGGGCCTGTGCTCTGTGATTATTGCTACTATAATGATGTGTGTTGCTGGTGAGTTTAAGCAGCTGGTCAGAGTATAAAGTTTTTAAAGCATGGCTTCAGAACTCATACTATTTTATCAAAATGTGTTATGGCTTTTTTGCAAATAAGGGCAATCAAAATGTAAAATTGTAAATAATCTAAAGTGTTCCCTGGGATTAATCACTTTTTAAAAGATTTTATTCATCATCTTCAGAGAGAAGGGCAGGGAGGGAGGAAGAAAGGGAGAGAAACATCAATGTGTGGTTACCTTTCACCTGCTGCCAGCTACGGACTTGGCTGGAGACCTGGCTGGAGACTTGGCTGGAGACCTGGCTGGAGACCTGGCTGGAGACCTGGTTTTGTGCCCTGGCTGGGAATCGAACCAGCAGCCTTTGGGCTTGCCAATCCACTGAGCCACCAGCCAGGGCAGATTAATCACTTTTTAAAGAAAGGATGGGTTCACTTTTAATTTCACACCATTTTAACCAAGTTTCATGTGAGAGAGTTGTGCTGTTGAACATGTAGGACATGGTATCCTTGGAAAACTCCTAATTACCTTTTTCAAGGTGAAACCTTTCAACATTGATTCCCCAAACTGGGTGATTATAGGTGGTTGGTGGTGGGGAAACAGACTTCAACATATTTTGAAAAAAAGGCCTCTTCAATTTCAAAGAAAACATTAGGCATCTATATTTTGCAAGAGAACATGTATTATGTTGACGTTTAAAAATTGAGACTGCTGTATTTTCTGAAAACATTTTCCAGGAGGCTTGTTTGAGTAATATGAGTCACTATTTATATTTTTGGTTGGTTTACTAGTGTTGATTGACCTAATGTTATCTAGTAGTCCCAGTATTCAGCTTACTTAAGTGAGTGTGGTTTTATGTTTTGTGTTGGCACCTTACGGAATTGAATTACTTAATATTTTAATGTACATTATTATTGGAGATGGAATTGGATAATTTAGTGTGGGGAAACTTTGAAGTTAGCTTCCAATTAAATGTATGAATTAAGTGATACATTGAATATGCATTGTTTATTTTTATATCTTTTTAAATGCTATTCATCATGAGAGCTTGATAGCTTGGATTTTATGAAATTATAAATTCATCTACTGTAAATTATTTGGAAGCATTAAATAATTGGCTTTCAATGTATCTTATGTATTAACTCTTTGTAGGGCTGTCTTCAAAAATCAGTACTCAAGGGTGTAGTTTTAAATTTAAGCATTTTTTTATTAAACTAAAGCAATTGCTACATAGTAACTTCAGACAGTTGAATCAGTGTGAGAATTGCTTCTCTTGAAGGTGCACTGCTGGTGTTTACTAATTTTAGCACTTGGCAAAAATATTTGGCTTCGAAGTTACTGAACTTGAAAACTTGTGTGAAATGCAATTGCTAAATATGTTACAATGTGTGAGCACATAAAGTTAAATCCTCAGTGTTGTGTATCATGCTAAGTAGATTTTAAGTGAATATTTAAAAATTGGTTTATAGGGCCATATAAATGAAATTCTTTGGTGTCTCCACACTATTTGGTTATAAGTATGTATGTATACAGAGAAGTTTACCAATTCATGTATGGTGCATTTGGTTAGGCTTTTCCCCTGCATTTTGTGTCTGTTCGTTTAGGAAAAAAATATTTTCTTAACTACTATAATGATGTCCTAAAGCATGCCATGTCTTGGACGGTAAAATTAAGCCTTTTAGGTGAACTCTTGAGTCATTAGAGTTAGTTTTGCAGCTGTTATTTATAGCTTAGGGCTCACACTTTGCTAAATTGGCTAGTTATAGCTATCTAATCTATAGACATAAATGTCTGTAGAAAGTATGTGTGTACATAATAAATGACTTATTTTGTCCAGGTCTTTAAAAATTTTTTAAATTTGATTTTAGAGAGAGAAACACTGATTTATTGCTCTACTTATTTATGCATTCATTGATTGATGCTTGTATGATTGATGCCCTGACCAGAGACCGAACCCCGAAACAAGACATACCAGGTTGGTGCTCTACCTGGCCAGAGCCCACAAGCCTTCTAAACTTCAGATTTTACTTAATGGATGTATTTTTGTTTTTATTTAAAAAATTTTTTAAAGATGTTATTAATTACTTTAAGAGAGAGGGGAAGGGAGGGAGAAAGGGAGAGAAATATCAGTGTATGATTGCCTTTCACCTGCCTCCAGCTGGGGACCTGGCTGGAGACCTGGCTTGCAACCTGGTTATGTGCCCTGGCTGGGGAATCGAACCAGTGACCCTTGGGTTCGCAGGCTGGTGCTCAGTCCACTGAGCCACATCAGCCAGGACTTGGATGTATTTTTATTATGAGCGAACTACTCATACTGTGTCTTGAAACTTAAAAACTCAGGATTTTTCCGGGGGCTGCTCATTTAGAATAAAATGTCTTTTAGAAGTTATGAAACATTTCAAGCTTGATAGAGAATAATAAAAATAAATTTTCCTTTTATATGACTTTATTATATTTTTACAACTTTTCTGTTTACTATATGTGTAAACTTTTAAGCCAATATTTTTCTGGGAGAACTATGTGTAATTAGATCATTTGGTTGTACATTTTTACAGCTAAAAAATACTTTTAAAAATATGATTTAAAGGCTAATGATAAATAATGCAGTTCATTTATCTAGGAAATTAAATTTTCTCAACCTACTTTTCCTCATTTACCAAAAGGACCAAATACTCAGCTAGCCTACCACGTAGTGTTGTAAAGTTCAAATGAGATGAAAATTTTCTGCGTGTTGGATTAGTGATACTATTAGAATTTTCACTTATCTCCTTTTCAGTAGCTTATCTTTTCTAACTAACATTGCCTTTTATTGCTTGCATTTTTAATACAATTTTAAGCCATTCCACAATAATATAAAAACGCGCATTTTTGAAAAGTTGAAATGCAGAAGTTGTGGAGGAAAAAAAAGAAAGATCCCCTCATGTCCTCATCAGATCCTGCCTCTTGCACAGAGATGGTCTAGTTCGGCACTTTGTATGCATCTTTCTGGATAGTTTCTGTGAATTGCCATTGTATTTTCTGGTTTTACAAATCCTCCTGGGATTAGTGGTCATAGTACAGGGTGGGGGAAAAGTAGGCTTACAGTTGTTTGTGTGGAAGATAATACAATAATTAATACTACAAAGATAAACCGTGCAGGTCTACTCTTGACGATGAGTATTGTATTGAGATGTCAGTTTAGGGATCCCAGGCTGCTAACCTTGGATCCTTGCAGCAGTAAAGGCATATACATTTCATTCGCGTTTAGCATGTTTTATTTGTTTTAGTCCTTGCAGTAGGGTCTATTTATTGATTTTAAAGAGAGGAGGGGGAGAAAAAGGGGCATCAATGTAAGAGAGAAACATCAATCGGTTGCCTCCCTCCCTTAAGCTCCCAAACTAGGGGATCGAACCCAAAACCTAGGTATGTGCCCTGACCAGGGATCGAACCCTCAGCCTTTTGCTGTATGGGATGATGCTCCAACCAGCTGAGCCACCCAGCCCAGGCAGGGTTCCCGCATGTTAGAAATGATGGTTAGGTTAAAAAGAGTTTTACCGAAGTCAATCCTTTATAAAAATCCTGTGTCATCTCATTTGCTATGCAAATACCCTTTCCATGGATTTTTAATTCATCTGATGCTACTAAATGCATTAAGGATATTGGTGTGGTTTTTACCATCCGCATGTTTAGTTTCGTTCTAATTTTTACATGGAGTGCTACCACTGAGGTGTGCTTGTCTTTTTGCGCATAAAGACAGTGTTGAAAAACAGTGAGAACTGGGAGATGGGAACGTCAGCACAATCAAAATAGCACCCAAACCAGGGTCAAGTGGCTGGAAATTAGATAATCACTTGGGGCCTCAATGGGTAGGAAGGAAGGAAATCTATCCAGAAGCGAGTTGCTTACTAAATGAGGAGGAACCCCCTGGCTGTTGTGTGTACCCAGAGACCATGTTTCTAGATGGTAAAGCTATAGAGCTCTTGTTCCTCAAAAAGCTGATCTGAATTACCCCGTTTTTCAGCATTCCGTTCTTAGGTATGTACCTCAAAGGATTGAAAACAGGAACTCAGACAGATACTTGTCAGTGTTCACCGTGACATTGTTTGTAATAGTCCAAAAGAAGAAATAACCCAAATATCTATCAGCAGATAAGTGGATAAACAAAATGTAGAATACACCGACAATGGAATGTTATTCAGCTATAGAAAGTAATGAAGCTCTGATAACATGCTACAACATGGATGAACCTTGAAAATGTTAGACTAACTGATACGAGCCAGACACAAAAGGACAACTACCGTATGATTCTACTTAATTGAAATATCTAGAGTAGTCAAATTCATAGACACGGAAAGAAGGTTAGTTGTTTCCAGGAGCTGGGGGAGAGGAGAATGAGGAGTTATTTTTTAATGGGTACAGAGTTTCTATTCAGGGCCGTGAAAATTTGGAAGGAAATAGCAGTGATGCCTGCACAACATTGTGAGTTGTAATTAAGGGCACTGAATTTTACACTGGAAAATGGTGAAAATGGTATACTTTATTTATCACAATAAAAACGGTTAGCCCTGCCTGGTGGCACAGTGGATAAAGGGCCGGCCTGTGAACCCAAAGGTCACTGGTTCCATTCCCCAGCCAGGGCACATAACCAGGTTGCAAGCCAGGTCTCCAGCCATGTCCGTGGCTGAAGGCAGGTGAGGGACAACCATACATTGATGTCTCTCTCCCTCTCTGCCTCTCTTCCCTCCCCTCTCTCTGAAAATAATAAAATCTTCAAAAAAAAATTAAAATGAAGGTTAAAAAAGATATTGCATGGACAAGGCACCAGCCTATAAACCCAAAGGTCACTGGTGCAATATATGGTAACCATACATTGATGTCTCTTTCCCTCTCTGCCTCTCTAAAAATAAAAATAATAAAATCTTCTTTAAAAATGCCCAAAAAAAAAAAAAACACAAAAAGGAAATTGCTGTTAAAATGTTACCAGTATTTTGAGGGAGAATGCTTATAGTTTAGGCAGCAACACCTCGGTTTTTAGGAATTCTTATAAAGCATGCTCATGTTCAATTCTGGTCACAAACCATGGGTGCCTGTCACACATGAAAAGTCACTGTCTTCAGGAGTTCACAATCCAGTGTGATAAAACTGTGCACGCTGACGTTGAGTAGTACTTGGAAGACTACTTTGAAAGTAATTCCTGTGACACGCTCGAGGTTCGCAGGAGTGGGGCAGCGCTCTGACCTGGGTGGGAAGGGTCCTGGCTGGAGCACTCACTGATCCAGGAAGCTCCAGGAGGAATGATAAGTGAGGTGGGAAGGCAAGGGGCAGCTGTGGCGCAAGAGACAGCATAGCAGCGAGGACACTCTGGGGCAATAATGACTAAACCTGTGGCCGGAGAGTGAGAAAGGGAGAGATCAAACCTGTGTTCCTTGGTGTCAGGCGGAAGCTTTCAATGCCATTTTATAGATTCTGGAGAATGATTGAAACCCTTCTGAGCTGGGAGTGTAATCCAGTTAGAGCTGAGTGTCTGGACAGAGACCAAATAAGGGTTGGGTGAGCTTGGTGGGAATCAGGAGACCTGGAGATGGCTGCAGTAGTCCCGGTGGGCAGCCGGGAAGGCCGTGGGGACAGGTGATGGCCATCAGTGTGGAGAGAGGGGAGAGGAAAACAGGATCTGGAGAACTTGGCCACTGATTCAGACATGGAGCGCCAGAGGTTCTTTGGGGAGACGGTACAAACCATTAACAGAAGGAATAAGGCAGAAAGATGAACTGACTTGAGGCAGACAGATGAGATCATTCGCCCCAGGTTTAATTATTTGCTTCATTGACTATACAAGTACTGTGTTTAGCATGTTGCCACTTAGTAGGCTCTCCGTAAATATTTGCAATTTGATTATATATTTAAGTGTATCAGTAATCAGTCACTTGAACTCTCAGATCTATCTACCTACCTCCCTTTCTAGGTACATTAAGTAGCTTATAAACTCCCCAAAAGGCACCAGGGACTGTGATTTCTGTCTTTGATTCTGATCCTACATGTTTTTCACCCCCCAACCTTTGCAGTTGGGAAAATTCAAAGCTATAGAAGAACTGAAAGAATAATACAGGGGATACCCCCCGCCTTTTTTTTTTTTACCCTAATTCATCAGCTGTTAGAATTTCACCATGTTTGCCTTGTCTCTCGCTCTCTCTACATTTGTTCCTCAGGACCATTTGAAAGCAAGGTGCATTGTGATGCTTCCACGTGTGTAGGTTTATAACATTGCATCTATGGTGGGCTGGCAGGGCTGCTGAAGCTGGAACTGGCTTTGGGAGTCCACATTAATTCAAGCAACCTGGTTGGTTGCACAGTGGCTAAGTGCCAGCCTGCAAACCCAAAAGTCGCTGGTTTGATTCCCAGCCAGAGCACATAACCAGGTTGCAAGCCAAGTCTCCAGTCAGGTCTGTAGCTGGAGGCAGGTGAAAGGCAACCATACATTAATGTTTCTCTCCCTCTCTAAAAATAATTTTTTAAAAAATTTAAGGGAATTAAAAAAAAAAAGATTTTATTTATTATTTTTAGAGAGAGGGATAGGGAGAGAGGGAGAGAGACATCAATGCATGGTTGCCTTTCACCTGCCTCCAGCCAAGGACTGGCTGGGGAATCGAACCAGTGACCTTTGGGTTTGCCAGCTGGTGCCTTATCCACTGTGCCACCAGTCAGGCTTTTTCTTGGGTTTTAAAGGTAAAATTAAGAGTATGCTTTGCAGGCTGAGAAGCAGCAGCAAGTAGAGTGGACGCGTGACACAGACAGAGGAGGATGTGAATTTTTTTTTTTTTATTAAGATTTTATTATTTTCAGAGAAACGGGAAGGGAGAAAGGAAGAGAGGGAGGGAAACATCAATGTATGGTTGCCTTTCACCCGCCTCCAGCTACAGACCTGGCTGGAGACCTGGCTTGCACCCTGGTTATGTGCCCTGGCTGGGAATCGAACCAGCGAGCTTTGGGTTCTCAGGCCAGCGCCTTATCCACTGTGCTACCAGCCAGGGTGGAGGATGTGATGTTTTTTACAATGTAAGGAAGGTGATAAGAATACGGAACTGAGGTGATAAGAGGAGAGCGTGTATTTTGAAAGGCTGGTAGCTTAAAACTTTATGATAGCTTTTTAGAGGATTGGAAGCATTTTTGGTCCTAAGTAATAAACCACCCCAGCTACTGAATAGAACTGAAAAGCAGCAGCGTCTGTTCCCAGTTTTATTTGGTTCTTTCCCAGTGGACTTTAAGTTCCTTGATTGCGGGGACTACATCTTTGCATCCTGGCAGTGTGTCCAAGAAAGAATAAACAATATATATTTGTTAAATTAAAACACCAACATAAAAACTTAATTCAGGTCTAATGGTTTAATGGAACGTCTTCATTAACCCTCTTCAGAAAATAATGGAAAGAGCTGGGCAAATTGCTGTCACGTTGTACAGCTGTCCATTGCTGGCAGCCTGTCTGGGCTGGCACCCAGGCCGTTTTGGCAATTTTCACCTTCCCGGAATCACAGAACAGCTCCAGACTGGAGTGTGACACAAAAGATGCAATGGCACTGCAGGCTAGATGGCGAGGATGCATGAAGAAAATACCAGCGTCTTTGATTCGCGTGTTTTGACTTTATCAGATTACTACTGTTGGCCAACAGGCAAGTGTGGGTTTAGGGGTGCTAAGTAAATTGGCCTTCCTGGAGATGTTTCCTAAAACCTAAAAGCCTTTCCAGATAGTTGGTGATGCTAGAGATGCTGGCACCCGCCTTGAGACATCTGACACATGCCCCGTTACAGGGTGCAGCGAGACAGGGTTTCATAAGCCCATTCTCATTCAGCCCCTCAGTTGCGGCCGTGCTCCGAAGGGAAACAAAAGACGGGTGTCAGAGTATGTTTCTGATCCTCGGGGAGACTTCCTTCTCTATAGGCTAAGAAGCTCAGGGCTGCCTGCTTGAGGACCGGAATCCAGGAATTGCGGTAAACTAATGGCTTTTTCCTGAAGTGCCTAGTGATTGCTGGTAGAGCCCATGTCACGCCACGTAGATGACGAACCTGTGGAAGGCCAAGGGGGTGTCTCCCTCCGTCGGAAAGGCCGGGGAACCAATGTCTTCACATAACAGAGTTGACACTGGGTGATGCTACCCTGGGGCAGCAAGTTGGTCACTCATACCTGAATCTTCACTCATACTTTAATGAACAAAGTCGTCCAAACCTGAGTTGAATGAGGTAAGAGTGAAATGCCAAGGCTGACTGAAGGGACAGGTGTAGGTGTTCTCTGGCTTTTACGTGGCATTCAGTGCGTGTGGCACTGGGAGGCGCGACGGACTTGCTTGTAGTGACTTATGTGGGCACGAACTTCTTTTAGTTTTTGAAAATTTGGCACTTTGAACTTTTCTCTTTAGTACTTACAAGTATAATCAGAAACTTTTGAGTATAGGAATAATTCTGCTGAACCACTCGAAAACTCGAAAGTTTTGTTGTCTGACAGGACTCGCATCAGGCCCTCCAGGGCAGTGCGGTGTCCAGTCCTGGAACCCCCCCCCCCCACACACACACGTGTACTGACAGCGGGCCAGGCGTGCTGTCATTCCTGCCACCTGGGTCTGGGTCATTTCATCAGAGGCTGCGATGAGGTCTCCCTGGGCTGGAAGCTTCCCTTTGCCACACTGCCACACTGGAGGGCACTGCCCACCCAGGAGCTCGAAGCTTGGCGTCTGTCCAGGACGCGTAAAGGGCCAGGACAGTCTGAGGACAGAGACGAGCTAGAGGCCGCCTGCATGGTGGCCCTCCCCACAGCGCCACCCTCTCAGACCCACGCAACTCCCCACCTCGATAAATAGTGACAATCAGAGGAGAGGTCCTCTGGGGGTTGCCGTCACTGAAATGGTGATCGTCGTGCGCAGTACCGGGACATTGCGTGTTTGAGTCCATTTAAATGGACAGGTGGAAAGTCGATGAGACGGCGTCTCTTAAGATCAGCAGAAAAAGAGTTGAGGCACAGTTTTGAATAACAGTAGCTAGAACTTAGCTTGGAGTGCTCTTACTTAGAGGAAAGGTTTCGATAGGCTACAGCTCTTAACAGGCAGGGTTGAAATCAGAAAGCAACGTTGTATAAGAGTAAGTCAGGTTTGTTTTATTTGAAATATTAGAGTGTCTGCCTTGTGCTAGGCATTGCTGCCTGGGTGACTGCAACTGGCTTCTGGCTTGCGGAACTTGACTTTAGGCAGTTGAGGCTGCAACCAAGTAGAACGGGTTAGTAGCTATCAGTGTGTTGGCTAGGAGGAGAGACTAACTGCAGGGGTGGAGAATAATTGGGGGGAGGGCTACTTCGAGAAGGTTTAAAAAGACAGTTAGGTAGACACCTGAAGGGTGAGAAGGGAGAGCTTTGGGAAGAGGCCAGGAAGAACATCCCAGTAGGGGAAGCGCCAAGGCCTTGAGGTTGTGGGGAGGGTCGTGTAAACCGTGGAAGAGAGTTCTGATCTCACGCATACCACGTAGGTCAGCAGGAAGCCGCTCCAAATTTTGAAGTGAGAAAGCGATATTATTTCAGTTATGATGTCAAAGCCTTTTCCCTCCCTGCATGCTGTGTGGCAGATAGCTGGGAGGAAGGCCCTACTGAGCCACACCAGCCAGGGCAGGAGTGATTTTCAAGAAAGAAAAGGTGTTTGTGTTACTCTTCTCAACTGGAAGATTTTATTATGTTTGTCCAAAGAAGGGATTTGTTATTATCTTTTTTTTTTTTTTACACTTCAGGACGGAATTTCTGGTGCATGTAGTTTGTGTATATGATTGGCCTTGGGTGAGGACTTAACCATTTTAATGAATTCTTAATGTTTTCTTTTTTCTTTTTCTTTTTACATGGTTTCCTCCACCAGAAAAGGTTTAACTCCTGCTTTACTTAGCTGCAAGCCCTTGGTGACCTTATGGCAACATTGTGGTGTGGGGACCCTAAGTAAATTGTGCCAACTTTGATATATCTTGATGAGTCCCTTTTGTAGGCATTAGTTTAAAAATACTAGGATGTAGGTAGATTGGCCAGTCAGTAAATTGCTGCTGCCATCCTTAAAATTCTTTTAAAAAGAAAGGTTTATTTATTTAGTTTTAGAGAAAGGGGAAGGGAGGGAGGAAGAGAAGAGAAACATCCATGTGTGAGAGAAACATGCCTCTCACATGTCCCCAACCCCCAACCAGGGACCTGGCCCTCGACCAAGGCTTGTGCCCTGAATGGAAGTCAAACCTTGGCACCCTTTTTTGTCTGTGGAACGATGCCCAAGCCACTGAGCCACACCACACACCACACACACAGCCAGGGCAAAATTCCTTTGCTGCTTTGATTCGCATTGAGTGAATGTGCTAGAATGAATGGGTACATGTGTTTACTTTTAACACAGCTTCAGTTATTTATCATACTCAAAATTTTTTTTACCCTTTCAAGATGGGCAATTATGTTAATACTTTACATCGATGTACCTGGAACTCCTAAAACATCAGATAACCATCATTTTTCCAGTCCAACGATCATGTATTATCAATTGTCAGGTTATCCCAGTACTCTTGGTCTTGCTTAATTTGATAAATTCAGGTTGTCCCTTCTTCTGAGGTTGATCTTGTTAAGATACAAACTTGTAAATTACAAAGTTGGGGGCAATAAGATACCTAGATTATTGCTGAATGTGGTTAACAGTTTCATAGAAGAAAATGCCTGGCTATACAAGTGTTTATCCGACTACTTTCCGTCAGAGCAGTGTGTGGACGTAGCAGGTTTTGTATAAAAATCCGGATTCTGGATTCTCATTCAGCTTTGGGTGTAAATGATCTATCTGGTGGCTTTTTTATTCAATCACAAAGTTATCCATCAAGACTCTACATTTTTAGTCTCAAAAATATGGTATATTGACATTAACTTTCTGTAAAAGTGGATTCCTTAGTTTATGATGGATATTTTTGACATTTTCAAACAACTAGAACTTACCTTCAGTATGCCTTTACAGTAAATAAGTACTTGGAGGAGAAATTATTCATGGTAGCTCTTATTCGGCTGACTTTGTCAAACTCCTAAATTAAAATGGATGACGTAGAGAAGTCATTTTTCTATAACTGGAACTTCAGACTTGAATCCTGGTGCTGGAGGCCACGGGGTGGGCGGTGGAGACACCCAGAGTCCCTCGGGCCAGTGAGTGACTCAGACTGGTAAAGGCCGAGTTCTGGAAGCAGCGAGGGTAGAATGAAGACATTTTTAGGAGTGGGGAGCCATTCTTCCAGCTCAGAGATGTTAGTTGGAATCACTGAAGTGTTAGGAACTGCTGGAGGGAATCGAAGTTTGGCGTGTGGAACCATAAGCCTTTTGACTGCATAGCAACTTCACTTCCCAAAGAACTTAAATTGTTCCTCCCACCACCCATAACCCTTCCTCTATGGCAATGCATCACAGCCTTTAAAATCAATTTATTGGAATTGGCTTTATAAAATTTTATTTCTTAGCAGACTTTGCAGGAACACATTTATCCTAAAGACAAGGAAATCGTTGAATTGGTGTACATTGAAGATTGTAAAAGAAAATGTTTGTTTTATAACAAGTACCCAGGAGGATTTTTTAAAAACCTGGATAACTTGCCTCTAACCTAAGTAAATATTTCCAAACAAATGTATTTTAAGTGATTATAGTACTGTGTGAGCAGAGACTGGCAGTAAAAATAGCAATATCATATGTAAGGTAATAAGATACGATACTGCTCTTGGTCTTGGTCCTTTTTCTGAGTAAAGTCTTTGAAAGTCCTCAGAAGGCATAGCTTCATACTTCAGCTAAGACTGGTAGCCTCCCAAAAATGTTTCATCTTTGTAGCGTAGTGTCCTTTGTAGCTTAGTATTCAGTTTTCACATCTGAAGTGTGTTTATTACGTAGTAAATGTTGGCAAGCGATATGGATGAGTCTTAAAATATATTGTATGTCTAGGATACAATTATCGTTATAACTGAAATTTGAAATTGGTTTCCATTCTGTCTGGCCACACTACTGGGTTCTTTGTAGATAATAGAGATTTATACTGCATATTATTGGAAGTTTTTACATGCATTTACATACATTGGGAGGAAGTTCTGTATTTGAGTACCTGCAAGTTTAAAACACATGATTGTGAAAAAATGTGAAAAGCTATTGAGATCTTGGAATCAAAGTTATTTTTTTATGGTGGAAATTTGTAAGGAAGGGCTGGGTGACCCCTTTTATGTTTCTATGTTCTAGTCATTATGAGATGTATGTTGATATATTAATTTTTATCAGTTGTCTCCATTCTGTCTCTAAATGACTGGTGCTTTGTTTCTTTTCTCAGAGCCACTCTTGAAACCTTTCTACACTTAGGCCAACCCTCATTTAAATCCTGCGAGCTAGAGCCTTGGTAGGAGTGGCTCAATGAGTGCTGACCTGTGAACCAAAGGGTTGCTGGTTTGATTCCCAGTCAGGCACATTCTTGGGTTGCAGGCCAGGTCCCCAGTTGGGAGTGTGCCAGAGGCAACCACACATTGATGTTTCTCTCCCTTTTTTTCTCCCTCCCTTTCCCCTTCTGTCAACAGAAATAAATAAATGAAATCTTGAAAAATAAATGTCTAAGGGCCAGGCTTCCCCACGTCATAGTATTGTAAGCCCCTCCAGAGCAGTCACCTTTCAGTTTTGAAGCTTCTCTGGTGCCCGACCAGCCCTTCATGTAGTGCAGGGTTTGCAGAGGGTAACGTTTACTGATTGTCATTTGACCTGGAGGTGCATAAAAAGAAATGCTGTCTTGTTGAATGGACTAGTGCATCAAATCTCAGGATACCTAATGACATTGCTGCAGGCTTAATTTACATTTCCCTTTCTTTCCCTTTCTGGTTGAAATCTGTCACTTCACTGTTGCTTGCATTTCTGGCTTCTCCCGCCCTGGTGCACTCCCTCCCTTTCCTGTTTCTTAGGGGGAGAAAGGGTTAGCCAGTTGGGTGAAGTTTTCTCAGAAATTTCTTCTGGACATGCTCACTAGAGCCAGAAAACAGTTTGTGACACTTGGCATTTCTAGAAGAGATGATTGTGTGCACCCAGGCTCTATATGTGAATTATTATGGGCTTAAACTGTGACAGTTTACCAAGCCCAGTAGATTAGTAATTACGTTCCTTGAATGAGTTTTTACAATATGTAACATACTGAGCACATTATTTGCATCATGAGAATTGTCTGTATTAATAACAGATTTTTGTTCCAGTTAATCGTACTACTAGTTTTGCAAGTGCGCTGAGGCCTGACGAGGTTACAGTGGGGACTCAGCTGGGGTGGCCAGGGCAGCCCTCCTGCCTGTCCCACCTGTGCCCTCTGCCTGTTTCACCGGGCCCAGCTGAGCCACCCGAGTCTCTTGACCACGCTGCCGGTGTTTCGGTCTGTGCCTGTCCTGGTTTATTCCGTTGTGTGGCCCTTTGACTTAAGGTCTACGTAGATGTAACCAGCTGCTTCTCACCGTGTTCACTTGCTCATTTCTAACGTTTACTGGCGTTTCCTGTTGTGCCACATACTAAAGATAGTGAAAAAGACATGATGTCCCTGTTCTTGTAGCGCTTACATGCATTTGCAGGGAGGGACAATTTTAAACAGTGTATAAAAGTAACGTCATAACAATACAAAGAAGTTAAAATAGGGAAATGGCATTGTGAGCGGGTGACAGGGGCAGTTGGGCCGTTGGTAGGTTCCATTCGCCATTCTGAGAGACAGCCATGAAGGATGACAAGGACCCTGCTATGAGGAGGGCATTTCAGGTGACTGGACGTTGTGTGTGAGGTTGATGAGAGGAGTAGGAGATGAGGTAGGCAGAAGCCATAGTTAATTTTAGTAGAAAGCGATTAAGAATTTTAAGCAGAGGAATGATATACCCCCTTGGTTGGCCTATATTTGAGAATATCTCACAGTTTCTAATTTATAAAAATAGAGGTTATGGAAATACTCTTCGTAAAAGTTTATTTTTTGCCTCAAAGAATCGCATTTTTTATATAACGTTTCTATATATATCTGTGTATAACTATAATAGATCCTCATGCCTATTATATCTAGCACTTCTGAAAACTTACAGACACGTTACCCAAAGTTTGTGTCTGAACCTGTGAAGGGAAGTTTGTCTGGGTACAGCAGACGAGTTCAAGTAGGAAGGCTTTGTAATGCCCCTGGAACATTCAAAGCCCACAAAGATGATTTCTTAGTTGTCTTTTGTAGCCTACTTGCTTCTGGACTGTCCACCTGAAGGGGAGGTGGCCGGCCACTGCCAGGTTGGAAGGAAGCATCAAGTTTTTGGTCTCTGCCTCTCCTGAGAAGGAGCAGCAGATAAGAGCGCAGGGGAACACGCAGGGACCCTCAGTGGTCCCACTGGGATCCACAGGAGAGTTGAAAGGTTTATCTAGACAGTAGACAGCCCCAACTCTGTGTGCTCTGAATACATAGGGAGGATACTTTCCAGTTTCCTTGATTTGGTGGATGGTGGAGTAATAATTTTGCCATAATTTTTAATTCTGATGATGGAAATACTTGGATTAAAGGGGACCTGTAAGCCAAACAACACATTGGAATAGTGATATAATCAGCTGTAGGTGGGTGTTTGAAACTTCAGTTACTAAAATTCTTTTCATTTGTTTCATACGCTATAAAAATGACATAAAACGAGATGTAATTTCAACATACCTTAAGTAATTCCGCAGATTTGAGGTTGCATTTCCTTTAGCAGGGAAATTACCCCCCCTCCCCATGAGCTGATTATAACAGTTTAGAAAGGGACACTTAATCATTTTGGAAAATAATTACACATGTTATTCAAATTTCTTGAGGGGACAGAATTTCAATGCAAACATAACATGGTGATTTGCTCAAAAAGGGAAACAACACTAATAGTACAAAATAACATAAAAAACTTCAGGTAATTTATGTGTGATTTGAAAGTGAGTTTTAGTAATTTCATGGTAAAATGATTTGTGCCCAATATTCTATGTATTCACTTTATCCAAAATAATGAAGCAACGGTAGAAAGAAATGACTTACGATGTTCTGGGCAGCTTTTGAGTTCAGCTTAAGTTGCTTGCCTGAGGTCTGGTGCCTAAATGATGGGACTGCCCCATGGCACTTGGTGTGTATCTCTTTATAGTGTTTGTCACATTCAGTGATGGTGGTTTGTCACTCTGAAGTTCTTTACATTGTGATTGTTTTATTTTTGTTACTGTGCCTAAAACCAGGAGAGCCTGAACACTGAAATGAATGAGAGTGGAAGTAGTTGTGTAAATGTTACCATGCATTTCTATAGGTTTTAATATAAATCACCAAGAAATTACTGTCAAGTTGAAGTGATTAAACAGCAAATAAAGTCCGTTTTAATCTTTCATTCATGGAAAAATAAAACAAAGCAATTTGTTATTTTATATAAATACATGTTTAAGGTTTTCAATATAGCTTTAATGTTAAGAAACTATATACAATATAACCAGTGTAAAAATCTAGAGCGGTTCTATAGTACAAGAAAATGGGATCAATAGGGGATGAGTAATTGGGTATTTCCAAATGCTAATTGAAGCATTTGCTGGTAAAGGCATTGCTGCATGGTAGATGGATATGTTACTTTTACAGTAAAATATGAGGAAAAAAATTTGAAAGATTTCATTCAACTTCAGTTAACCAAATGAACATTTATGTGTCTCTGTGTGCATAGCACTGAATTAGATTGTGTGGAGATACAGAAGTGTAATAGATGGCCTCAGCGTACAGTGAACACAGAACAGTTAGTGAGCAAGATTCACTATGACCTAAGACACACATTTCTTTATTAGTTTATTAAAAAAATTTTCCCTCATGTATCAGTACTTTTAATATTGTGTACATGTGATTATAGTAAAGAGATGACCGTAAACAGGATGTAGCCTCTCCCATTTTCACCCTCAGCACATGCGTTACAATAAACCAGGTTTATACTCCACCATCAAGTGTGGCTCTCCTGTTCATTCACTTTGTGGCGGGTCAGTAAGAGTATCTTCACATCCAATAGGCTTGTCATTACCCCTCAGAATATCAAGTGTAAGGTTTGAACTTGGAAGAAATGGGAGACGCTGAACCTTGAATTCACTGCCTTAAATTCCACCTGCAATTTTAGCGAAGCAAACAGATCCTGGATGTTTCTCGGCGTGGATAAATTCATTTTATTTTGGTTAAGCTGGAATTTTTTCCCCTGATAATTCAAGAAGATGACTAGGCAAAAGTTCATTTTTCACACAGGATAACTAAAACCATTTCGAAGAAGATCGTGACTTTCCAAAGGTCCACTTGCTGAAAGTGCAGTAAGTGGAATGTTGTCCTTCAGCTGCGATCCAAGTCCTCCAGTATTCGTTTTCAGCTTGCTCTGCGAACAGCCCCTCAGCATCCTTACTGTCAGCCAGCCTCCAGATTCTTCATTAAATGAATTATTTTAAAAAGATTTTATTTATTACTTTTAGAGAGAGGGGAAGGGAGAGAGGCAGAGAGATATCACCTGCCTCCAGCTACGGACCTGGCTGGAGACCTGGCCTGCAACCTGGTTATGTGCCCTGGCTGGGGAATCGAACCAACAACCTTTGAGTTTGCAGGCTGGTGCCTTATCCACTGTGCCTCCAGCCAGGGCTTAGATTTCTTTATTTTAGATCATAATTCCCTTTCATGTAAACCTTTATGGCGTGAATAGCAGTGATTTCCAATCCTGTCCCTGTCACAGGACACCTGAGGAAGAGAGAAGAACTCACCTGTGACTGGGGGCTTACTTTCAGTGGTGGGATGGAAAGGAAGAGAAATGGGCAGATTTGCCTGGGGTAGGAGAGAGAAACCCTGCAGCGGTTGTGACCGGTTTTACATCTCCAGGGGCTGGTAGCAACCTGAGAGGCAAGTTATGTAAGGGAAAGAAGTGCTAAAATGAGAGTGTTCACTGATTTGGGGAGTCGAGAGGGCTTTTCCAAGTTCTGAACTGAATGAATGAGAGAAGGTAAAGGAAAAAGAACTGAAAAGGAGAAAAGGCATCTGGCGAGATTACATTTTTCTTGAGTTTAGAAATGGGGTCTTATTTTTCCACACGGGCTTAATTTGCTACTTAGCACAAATAAGAAACATCTGGAAGAGAATCAGAAAAAAGAAAGCCCGGAAACATTGAGACCCTGGCATGGGTCTGGGTTCCTGGACAGACATCCCCAGCTCCCGAGTTGGCTGTTGGTTAAGAATTGCTTTCGAGAGAAGCCTGGGCCTGGGAAGAATATGGACATGCTAACGTACGTGTTTCTCCTCTCCCTCCTCTCCAGCTAGCTACACACCTAGAATTTTGGCTATACAGTAATTTAAAAGGTACTTGGCTAAGAAAATGTATTTGGAAAAAAAATTAAAACAAAAAACAAAAAACAAAAAAAACACTATCTCCTGGCACTTTACAATCGTTGATGGTTATGCATCACATAATGATACTTTGGTCAACAGTGGACCACATATGTAATGGTGGACCTGTAAGGTTATAATGAAGTTGAACAATTCGTTTGCTTAGTGACTTGTAGCGATCCTGATACCATCATGCAATAAATTACTCAGATTTTTGTGGTGATGCGGCTGTAAATAAATGTACTGCACTGCCCGTCATATAAAAGTGTAGCACGTACAGTTATATACAGTATGTAATACTGGATAATAAAGGACTATACTACTGGTTTATGTATTTACTGAACTTTTTATTATTTTGGAGTGTACTCTTTCTAGTCATAAAGAAGTTTGCTGTAAAAGAGGATGTGGTGTGTACCGGGTTTCTTGATGACATGATTTTCTCCTGCGCTTGCTTTAACCCTGTTCTGTGCAGTCACATGCTGAGCTGGCTGGTGGCCCAGGAACAATGGCTGTAGCACAGAGCCTGGGTGTGTAGCCATCCAGCTTTGTGTCAGTTTTGTTCTAAAGGCTTTAAATGGAGCAACTGATAGAAAATTTAAACCACCCCCATTGGTGGGTCCCGTTACCCTCATTTCACGGGCACTGAAACTAATCCTAAGTTGCAGACGGTAAGTGGAGGAGCTGGGAGAGGGACCGGTCAGCCTGACCGCGGGCCTGTGTTCTCAGCCACTCCGCCGCAGGGAGAGCTCGGGCATGCCGTCCGATGCCACTTCTCTTGCTGAGAGCCTTCATGGTGCAAGCAGCAGAGTTCGAACTCACTGAAGTAGATGAGGCGATGATAAGGATGTGCAAGTAAGTGACTGATCCAACTCTGGGACAGGAATGTTCTGGGAACCTGAAACAGCAGAAGCCAGGGACTCCTTCCCTTTCCTCACCTCTGCTTCTGTCTGCGCGCTTTCCCCCATTGCAGACCGTTGCTGGCCTCCTGCACCTGCCTGGAGGAACGAGACCATGGACTCCCAAAGAAACTTGACTTTTTTTGCGTGTGTGACAAAACTTCAGGGTCAGGGGCCAGCTAGTGCAGCTTCACTGCCTCTAAACCAGCTAGTTTGGTAGTTAAAGAGAAAGGTCCAAGTGACATGAACTTTGACAGTTAACAAAATGAAAACTGGTTTCTACAGGAAGAAACTTTACAATGATAGTGTTTAATGAACTGGCTGTTTGAGTTTCTTTAGTCCTTTAAGCTCTGTGAGAACAGGGACCATGTAGCCACCTAGAACAGGGCTTGAAACATGGTAACTGCCCAGATATTTACTGGATGAAGGAATGAATAATGAATGATTTTCCTGAATGAGGAACTCTTACAAAAATAGAATTCTGTCTTCTGGTCATTGCCCAGGCTGGAGCAGAGCATAAATTTTTACTAAGGGAGAAGGGACTGTATTTTTCCTGGGGTATAGAGATTTATAAAGGAAAAAAAAAAATACTAACATTTACTTTAACTCTAGCACTGGATCTCCTTTGGTCTCTTATTTTTTTAAAGATTTTTTTTCCCCATTATTTTTAGAGAGAAGGGCAGGGAGGAAGAAAGGGAGAGAAACACCAATGTATGGTTGCTTTTCACCTGCCTCTAGCTGGGGACCTGCGTGGAGACCTGCCTGGAGACCTGGCTTGCAACCTGGTTATGTGCCCTGGCTGGGAATCAAACCATCGACCTTTGGGTTTGCAGGCCAGTGCCTTACCCACTGTGCCACCAGCCAGGGCTTGGTCTCTTTTTTACTGTTTCTTTTCCTCCCCTTTCCTCAGTGTCTGTATGTTTGTCCACAGCACTTCCTTTTATTCTCTCAACTCCCCTGTCAGTGTAGAGATACTTATTTTGTATTTTTTAAATAGTTTTTGTGCTGCTTGTTTTTAACCTTAAAAAAAAAAAGTATTGTGTGGTATGTTATGTGCCTCCCTTGAGCCTCCCTTTGAAAGTGGACTGTTTGACAGTCATATTTTTTAAAAGTAAGAATTTAATAGACCTATCCCATCAGGGAAGATTCATTGCCTAGACACCTTTGGAGCACCTTCATTAATTTAATTCGGTTTATTATTTTGGATAAATGGTTTTCGCTTGTTTTTAGAACATTACTACAGAGTTAGGCTGGAAGATACACATAAAGAGTGATTCAGAAAGCCGCGTGCGGTCTGAGAGCCATCCCAAAGCAGTAGTTAAACGAAATACTAAATCGAATGCTGTAGACAAGGATGTTGGCAAGGCTGGAGAGAGGGAGAGGGCAGTTGCTGTGAAGACGCGAAACATTTTGATGGATGGCCTACTGGGTTAATTCTTAGTTCATGCACATTTTTTGAAATGTCTTTGGACAAGGCCTTTGCCGTCCATGTACGAGTCCCTCACAGCTTTGTTATTCCGTAGTCCCGCGGTGATTTTGCTAGAATAAAAGTTCGGTTTTGAGTCTCACAAATGTAAATTTAGATCTGGACTCTGCTCCTTACAGGCGTTGTGACCTTGAGCAGGTCACTTGACCTCTTGCAACTTTATTTAACCTTGATCAGATTCTCCTTCAGAGGACAAATGTTTGGCACCATTTAGGGTGGTTTTCTAAAACATGTCAAGTTATTTTACTTTCTTAATATCCTTCCTGTCCACTTCAGGAACCTCTGCAGCTATAAAGAGAGAAATAACTTTGGGGGAAACTAACTTAAATTAGACTATCTGAACATTCACTAAATATAATGCTCATAGCTTTTTAGTTGTGGGGTCAGCATGTCTTTACCTAATAGACAAGCAGAAAAGCAGACCGGGGACTATACCTGTTTCTTTTTGAACTTTGTGATAAGGTACGAGGAGAACATGTATCCAAAGCTCAGTTTTGGGGGTAATTGTAAACAGGTATATTTAGAGTTGGCTCTGGGTTTCCTAAAGCCTTTACTCTGGCCTGATACCTTAAAAGCTTGAAAAGGGAGATACACAATCCCCTTTCCCTTCTTTTCAGTTATGGTATTTCTTTTTAAAATTAAAGTGAAATTGTGTTATTTTGTTTTAAGACTCGTGGTATTCCCTACAATTCTTGTAAAGCAGTATAAGCAGTCACTGGTAATATTCAAATTTTAGGGGGGAAAAACTAGAGAAAGATACTAGACTAGTTGTATGCTCGTTGTATAATGTTGAAACATTTCTAGGTTTTACATGTTGAGTTAATCAGTTAAATGTATACTCATTTAAAGCAACCTAGTACTAAGTTTTTATGTTTAGTGCAGTGGTTCTCAACCTTGGTTGCTGTCTCAGTTACAAGAAGTATTTTTAAGAAAATACGGACTCCAGGGCATCCCACTGAATCATGAACTCCGTGGGGAGGCTCAGGCATCTCTACATTAAAACAAAAGACAAGCCCTGGCTGGTGGCTCAATGGATAGACCCTGACTTGTGAACCCAAAGGTTGCAGGTTGGATCCCCAGCCAGGGCACATAACCAGGTTGCAAGCCAGGTCTCCAGCCAGGTCTGTAGCTGGAGGCAGGTGAAAGGCAACCGTACATTGATGTTGCTCTCCCTTTCTTCCTCCCTCCCTCCCTGCCCTTCTCCCTGAAAATAATGAATAAAAAATTTTAGAAAACCGAAAAACAAACAAAACCCCCAAAAGATAGAGGGCCAGGGGTAAGAACCAAGGAAGCCATGCCTATTTTGCATTATAGCATGTCGCACCTCTGGTCTTGATTTATGTTTTTAAAACAATAAAAAGGTAATCATTCAATTTTAGCTTTTTTTTTTTTTTTTCTTTTCATTTTTCAGATTTATTAGAAGGAAAATCTTGGGTAAAGATGAATGAGTATAGCTTTATCAGTGCATAAATTATTGTTTGAAGAGCCCTGGTAAATTGAGGTTGAATGCAATTCCAATGTGTTGTTCTGTCCATACAGCAATAATTCTCAAAAGGTTCATCTCGGCATTTAATAATTTTATACTTAAAGACATTATGGAAAGGGGGGAAGGGTTCTGCATCCGTTTCCTCTGAGTTCAAGCGATTTCGAATAACCTTTTCACCTGCTCCTTTTATAATCGGGTTTGCGGCACAGGCCAGATACGTATTTCAGGAAAAAGTTTGAGCTTTTACTACTGATGATAAGATTATTTCTCATCGTACGTGGGTCTTTGGAAACAGGCTGTTTAAGATACAGGTGAGATAAGCTGAAACAGCAAGAGCTAAGCATTTTAAAGTCTCGTGTCTTTAAAGCACAGTTTTTGTAACTTAAGTTAATGGCAGTATCTGAAATCCAGCTAGAAAATTGGCCATCCATTCAAGGGGTGTAGGAAAGAACTGATTTAGGGTGTTACATTAAAAAAATACTTGTCTCACTTTACTTATTGGTTTTCATCTACAATGCATTTACTTGTTAAACATCAGCTGCCTTCCACGTCCTGTATTGGGGGAATCCATGTAAATAAGAATAAGTCCAGTCGCTGCTGCAAGTAGGGGAGTCTGGGGGAGCAAGGGATTTTAATTTTAAGCAAGAAACAAAAGGGCTCTAAATGTTACTTGGACACTTCAGTTCTACTGGTCAGAGGCAATCCCCCCACCCCCAAAGCGTGATGTTGGCTTTTCTTGGAAATGTTAGAGCTGAAAGGGAATTTAAATCTAGTTTAGTTCCTCATTTTACAAATGAGAGCACTCAGATGGAGCAGGTGATGGGTAGACTGTCCTGAAATGGCACAGCTGGGGACCTGTAAGGTTGCGGGCGCAACACCAGTCTTCTGATTCCCGCCATGTCCTGGCAAGGAACATGTACGTGACTAACAGGATCAGGCCCAGAATCTATTTCATTCAGCACATTTTCAGTGATCCCCTTTATGTTGCTGTGTGGGATGCTGGCATTACTCAAAATGAAGAAGATAAAGCTCTTCCAGTTAAGTAGTTCACAATCTAGAGTGAGATGGGCAATTGAAAAAATTTGAGCATGTTAATTGAGATGACTGGTTCTGAAACCCAGTTCCCTACATCTTTAGCACGTCAGTCTGCCCTCAAGCGATAGTACTCCGCCCTTACTGCACCAGATCCTTTCAACATTGTCACCTGCAGCTGAAGTGCTGCTGTGACCATACATTTTATTCCTACATGTGAGGATCCCCACCATCCTTGGTTACTGTTTTGGCTTTAAACACTTGATGTCTTCTAAAGAGATTCAAGAAATAAAAATTTATTGTCCTCAGATTTATCATTTTGGTATTTTTTATTCCTTTGTGTAGTTCCAGATATGAAGCCTGTCCTGAAAGTGTCGAGCCAACGTCAGTATAATAAAAAACAAGTTTGCACGGCTGGTACTTAAGGACAGGAAGTATGCCTGTTACCAATTCCTTCCACCCGAGAGACTGCCTGTAAAATTTTTTTTTTTTTTAATAAATTTTATTTTTTTATTTTAAGATTTTATTTAATTATTTTTTAGAAAGAGGGGAATGGAGAGAGGCAGAGAGAGAGAGAGAGACATCAGTGTATGGTTGCATTTCACCTGCCTCCAGCCACAGACCTGACTGGAGACCTGGCTTGCAACCTGGTTATGTGCCCTGGCTGGGAATCGAACCTGCAACGTTTGGGTTCGCAGGCCGGCGCCTTAACCACTGTGCTACCAGCCAGGGCTGCCTTTAACATTCTTTACAGTTGGGCCTGCTGGTGGTGAAATCTTTCAGTTTTCCTGCGTCTGAAGACATCTATATTTTGCCATTGTTTTTGAAACATTTTTGTGGGTATAGAATACTGGGATGACTGACAGTTTCGCTCTTGTCTGACTTTCATTGTTTATGAGACGTCTGTTGTCATTCTTTGTTCTATATGTCTGCCTTCCTTTTTGCTGCCTTTAAGATTTAGTCTTTATCATTGGTTTTCTACAGTTTGATTATGGTCTGCCTTGGTGTAGTTTCCTTCATGTTTCATGTGCTTGGGAAGTGTTGAGTTTTTTTGATCAATGAGTTTATAGATTTTCATCAGATTTAGAAACTGTTTTGACCATTAACTTTTTTCAAATAAATTTTCTTTCTGCTCCTTCCCCTTTTGTGTACATCAAGCCGTTTGAAGTTGTTTCAGTTTACTGATTCTTTGTTCAAAGTTTTTTTTGTCTGTTTCATTTTGAGTAATTTCTATTGCTTTGTTTTCAAGTTTATCTGTCTTTGCAACATCTAACATGGTGTTTTGTGTTTTTTTTTTAAAGATCTCAGATGTATATTTTTAATATCTAGAAGTTCGATTTGGGTTCTTTTATAACTCCCATCACTCCATCTAACATCCTCAGTCATTGGTCTATCATTTTGAACTTACAGAAGAGTTAGTAGTTCACTGTCTTTGTTGAATTATTTTCTCTGTCACATCTGGGTGTATTCTGTTAAGCGGACTTTTCCCCTCACATTTTCAGACTTTTTTCCGTGTCTGGTAATTTTTAAATGAATTCCAGGCTTTGTGAATTTCACTTTTTGGGTACTGGATATTTTTGTATTCTTAAAGATGCTTGAGTTTACAGTTAAGGTTACTTGGGAATAGTCTGATCATTTCGAGACCTGCTTTTATTTTTGCACTTGTTCAGAGGGATTGGAACAGTTGATACGGCAGACTTTCCAACCCTCGGATGGGACAGTACTATTTGGAGTACTTTCTGCATTGTCCTGGGAATTCCAGGATATTTTTTCCCTTTTGACTAGTAGGGACACAAACCATTCTTAACCCTGGTAGCCCCACAGGATCATTCCCCCTGCTCCTCTGGGTTTCTTTCCCTGATGTTGCCCCATGCAGGTGCACCGCTGGGCCAGCCATTAGACAGAGCCCGCTGTAGACCTTTGCCAGGTCCCTGTGCGGAGCTCCTTTTGTCATCTCTGTGAACCCAGCCACCTGCACCACAGGGCAATCGTGGAACTCCCTGTGGCTTTTTTGTTTTCTCATTCTCTCTCTCTTTTCCTGTCTCTGTCCGTGTGGCTCATTCTCAAGAAGCATTTCCTTGAGCTACCTCATGCCCAGTGTTGAGAAACTTGTTTCATGTATTTTGTCCTCCTTTTTAGTTGTTGAAGGTGGGTAGGGTAAATTTGGTTCCTGTTTTTCCACCTTGGCCAGAAGCTGCAGTGATTTAAAAGACCCGTGACATTGTTTTGTAAATAAAGAGCTCCATTAGAAAGCAGTACTTTTATGCTATTCTAGCTTTTATACATTTATGGTAGTTACTTTTAGAAATGGGTTTGAACTGTTGGGAAAAAAATTGAAAAGGTGAAAGGTGGATCTTGTCATAATAAGAGGTGAAGACAAATTTAGTTCATTTTAAATTGCTAGTTTTTTGTAATTTTGTCTGCTATAAATGAGTAAGAGATTTTATTTATTTTTAAAAGATTTTATTTATTTTTAGAGGGAGAGAGGGAGAGAGACTCAACGTATGGTTGCCTTTCACCTGCCTCCAGCGACGGACCTGGCTGGAGACTGGCTTGCACCCTGGTTCAGTGCCCTGGCTGGGGAATCGAACCAGTGACCTTTGGGTTTGCAGACTGGTGCCTTATCCACTGTGCCACCAGCCAGGGCTAGAGATTTTATTTAAAGTTTATCTTGACATTTGGAGACTGGGACTATTTTTGGTCGTATCATCTGTACTTTGCAATTAGAAAATTTAACTGTTTTAGATTTGATATTTTTTAACCCCTCTATTGACTTCGGAATACATATTGATGACTTTTAAGTTTATTCTTACTGAGCTAACATTGGTTTATTACACTATGTAAGTTTCAGGCATGCGATATTATTAGTTGACATGTACATGTACTACATCATGCTCACCACCAAAGGTCTTATCTCCATCATAAGCGTATAATCGAGTCCCTTGACCTGTTTCACTCTCTTTCTACCCATGAATACATATTAACTCTTAATATGATTACAGATCAAGCTGCTTCAGAGTGATATATATTCTATGTGTTGGTTGTAGTAAGGTTTAAATGACTACCTTGTTACAGGTTGTACCTTTCTACTTTTCACAGATTGCTATTGGATTTGTAGGTGAAATGTTTTAATCTATAGGGGAAAACTATAACTGCCAATATTCACCTCATACTTTTTTTTTTCATTTTTGAAAGTTCCCTTTTCTAACCTATGCCATTCAGTTCTGGGCCTCTGGAGCCACATTTGTAGTCACCATTAACCAGAAAACCCACATGACTACTACCTTTGAACACGGGATTGTACCACACTATTCTGACACAATTTTGAAATCCTATGGGCTGGTGAGTGAAAGAGCCACATGCAGCTGAGAGAGAGGCCCAGTTTTATATCGTTGTCCTAGATCTTTTTGTGTTGTAGAAGTGTCTTGGGGTGGTTGTGGTTTGGAGTTCTGGCAGGAGAGGGGTGAAGGCATTCTTTTGGTGGGTGGTAAGAGGTAACTACCGTTGGAGGGCAAGAATTAAGTGTTTGTTTTTTTAAGACTTTAAACACCCAATTATTTGATTATTCTAGTGATTGTTACACTGGATCAGAAAATTAATTTATCTTAAAAACCTTTATTGTAACTAGATAAAAGTAAGTATGGTATAACTTTGAGTAAAATAGGTGGTAAATCTGAGAATTAATAAGCTTGATGTTAGAATCAGGCAAAAGAGTAGATTTAAACTATTTTATGGATCATTTTTTAGTTTGGGGATGTTTGTTTTAGTTTTAGAATAAATCTCTTCAGTATCTGCCTTAAATATTACTAAACTGTCTCCTCTCAAGTTTTAGGTCTTCTTTTGTTACGTAAACTGAATTCAGAACTTGAAATAAGTGAGTCTGTTATACACTTCTGTGTCAAAACTTAAATTTTGAGACATGAAATCTCTTTTACCATAAGGCACAAGTGTATTTTTAGGTTTTTAAACATTTTGATCTTTGAACTCATAAGATTTTATGATTTTTGAGGGAATGAAGAGTCCTCATTGTAGAGCATTGAGTGGAATAGACATTTACAACTTTGACTGTTCTGGAATAAATGTTCAAAAGGTCAGTTTTCCTTACTTAACACCTGTGATGTCTGAGAGAAGCAGTGGTTTGTTTTATTTAAACAAAAACTATTGTAGTATAGTTATGGTACAACTACCATAAAGTATATACTATATACTACTAAATTTAAATAGTACATATGCTATATATAAATATGTATAAATATAAATACAATATTTATAATATCCTGTAGTACATATACTATATATTATATATACATATGTTATTGTAACATATAGTATGTTATAAAGCTGCTTTTCTGGAAAGAGCATAGTTTGAGGACAACTTCCTTCATCTAAGATTAAAATTGATTTTGGGAAGCCATTTATCACCCTAGATGAGGTGTTTTTTTGGGGAGGGGACAGAAGGGAGGCTGGTTGGCTACCATAATATCTGGACTTAACTCTTTATAGTTATGAGGTTAATGCCAGACTTGTTAGCCACAGGATATGCATTTCCTAATATATCAGTTAGCATATAATAGATGTTGAGTATTTGATGGAAATTCTAAACGGTGCCCAGTATTTTGCTGTCAATAAAAACAATTCAGGGCCACTGAATCGCACAACTCTAGAGCACGTAATGACACCGGACTTTCTCAGTTTTATGTTTGCTCGCAGAAATTTGTCTTCAATCTTTTTTAGTGCTTATTGCTCTTCAAGTAGAATATGGTGTTCGAATACAGAATTATGTATTTCATTTTTATTACATGTAGTCCACTTGCAGTGAATGAGGGCTCTAGTAACTCACTCCCTTTCTTCCCCCCTGTCACCTTCCGCAGACATTCCCCCTCTGCTTCCTACTGGTTTATTTTGTTTGAAAGCAGCGCTTTTCCTTTCCCCAGCACATCCATCCATACCATCAGCATGGTGCATCCCACCGTCACCTCTAACAGTTCTGTGGGGGTTAGAACAATGGACTTCCTGATGACTCTCAAGTCTGTCTGCAGCCATCCTTGACTGCCCACTGGAACTTAAAAGCAAAACATGTTTAAGACAGAATTGTTTTTTCACCCAAATGTTTTTCTTGTATTCCTTTACCTCTTTATAATGGTATTGCATTTTCACTCAAGTTACAGATCTTGTCATCTTTTCCTGCCTTCTAGTTGTACCAATTCAAGATGTTGTTTTTATATTTCTTTCACTATTTACAATATTTTCATGCTTAGAGCTCCTTTCAGAAAGGTCTGATAGATGTAAAACTGGAGTATGTAAAAAATAATTCGCGGTAGAGCTGGAGGGGGCTAATTAGGGGTATAATGCTTTGATATATTTGTATGTGTTCTTGCCAATGTATTTAGTGTGTTTATGTTTTGAACTTACGTAAATGATGTTAGTTTGCCTTCTACTTTTTTACTAAGCAGAAGGTCCTAAGCTCTTTCGGTTTGCTAACTGATTGCTTTGAGCTGCTCTGTGGCATTCCACGGGGCATAGCCATCGCTTCTGCCATGGCTCTCCATCACCGCCAGTGGAGCAACAGTGAACATTCTAGTTACATCCTTTATGAATCTCTGCAAGAATTTGGCCAAATTACAGGGGATCATAGGGTTTGCTTAAATTTATTTTGACAAAAGTTGTACCAGATAGCTCTCCAAATGCATTTGTACTCGCCTTCGTGCTCACCAGTAGCTGGGCGTGGAGTTCTTACACCCTCTGTCCCCTGGGCATACTCCGATTTTCTAATTTCCGCCAATCTATGGGTGTAGAGTGGTATCTTGTAATTTGATTTGCACTTCGTAGGTTATGCCTCTTCTCACATTCTTGTTAGATTTTTGTTATTCTGTACTTTGTGTTGCCTGGTCATATCTTGTGCCCACTTTTCTATTAAAGTTCTGTTGAGATATGTTAGATATTAAACCTTTGCTTTAGATTTTGCAAGTGTCTTCTCCCACTCTCACCACTGTCTGTTAACGCCATACCATAAAGATGTTCATTCTTCCTAATTAAATTTAATTCAA
Source organism: Noctilio leporinus (assembly GCA_004026585.1). NCBI lineage: Eukaryota > Metazoa > Chordata > Mammalia > Chiroptera > Noctilionidae > Noctilio > Noctilio leporinus. The sequence goes on along the minus strand of PVIW01000552.1, from coordinate 4,111 downwards.
TCTGAATCTAAATTTCAGCTGGATATTCTTTCTTTCTTTCTTTCTGTTTAATTTTATTGTTGTTGTATTACATCCATCCCCTTTTTGCTCCCCTCTGTCCCCTTCCCCACCCACACATTCCCCCCAAAGTCAATCCCACCTGTTGTCCATATCCATGGTTCCTTTATACTAGGTTCTTGTCTAAGCTGCTCCCCTTCTTTGCCTCTACCTCCCCCCTTCTGGATTTTCTTGAGGCAACTCTATTATACATATATAAACTTACTTAAAACATATATGTGGAGAACATGTCTATGAACAGCTATGTCAGTATTAGAAAGAAGAATAAATTGAAGTGGCCCTGGCTGATGATGGCCCTGGATTGAGCACTGGCTGTGAACCCAAGTGTTGCTGGTTCGATTCCCAGTCAGGGCACATACTCATGTTGCAAGCCAGGTTTCCATCCTGGTCCCCAGCTGGAGGCAGGTGAAAGACAACCACACCTTCTCCTCTCAAAAAATAATGAATAAAAATATTTGGGGGGAAAAAAAAAAGGATAGATTGGAGTGAAGTTGCTCTACCAGACGCGAAGACAGGCCCTAATACTACAACTGTTTTTATTACCCTGGCTTTGTGCTAATTAATATAAACAGATCAATGAAATAGATTTAAAGTGCTCAGAGATAAACACGTATGTGTATAGGGTTTTAATGTTTGTGGCATAAGTAGGGTTACAGTTCATATGGAAACTATTATAATCAATAATAATATAAGATGGGGTGGGTGCTGAAAAAAAATAATACAAGAATAAATTGTTTCACATACAACTGTAAGCCTACTTTTGCCCCACCCTGTGTGATTGCATTGGTTCCATAAAAGCGATGGGAGGAAAGATAGATGGTTTAATAGAATGTCTGGGGAAAACGGACTCATCATGAGGGACAAATAAAACTGGATTCCTACCTAATACCACACATGAAGAAAGATCTAGATGAGTGGAAGGGCGGCCTACGTGTGAAAAGTACAGCTGTAAAGGTAAAAAAGAAAATGTGATCCATTGGCTAGGGAGGACTTTTTCAAGTATATCTTACTGATTATGCTGTTACAGTTGTCCCGAGCAAGGGCTTTTTAAGCTTACCTTCCAAAGTGCAAATCTTAAGGTAAAGTGAAATTAATACGAGAAATGAAAGCGCTCTGCCTAGTAGACTTACCTTCCACCGTGAGGCCTGCCTGTCAGGCAGCCAAGTTGCCACTCACATTTGTGCTGTGCGGCAGAAGGACTTCTCTGTTGATTAGGTTGCTCCCTCGTTATTCCCTGGAGAACTGGAAGCCTCCTGGTGGCGGTTCCCCTTTTCCTTCAGTCTGTAGCTGGGTCAGTGTTTCCCGAATATATTGGCTACAACAGAGTTACTTGGGGTAGTTATTTAAAGGATAGAAATTCCTCTCTTCTCTAGCTTCTCATCCCCTGTATTTTAATGTGCAGCAGGTTTTTGAAATGTGTCATTTTCATTCAACGTTGTTTCATTATACAGTTGATAAGATGCTGTAGACCCCACCGATTGTTTTTATCTTACTAGCCTGTGGCAAAAGTGGTTTCACCATGCATCATTTCACTGAGCGTTCCAGGACCTATCAGTGACATTAAATGAGGACTTAATGTACAGAGGGGAGAGGAACCTGTCTTTTTCCAAAAGCTTCTAGAGCGGGGGTTGGAAAACTTACTCAGTAAGGGTCCACATGGTAAATGTTTCAGGTTTTGCAGGCCATGCGGTCTTTATGACAACTATCCAACTCTACCCAGAGCACAAAAGCAGTCAGACATAAATGAGGAAGCATGGTAGTGTCCCAGTAAAACTTACTCATAAACACAAGTAGTAAAATGTTAGCGTCACAACATAATCATTTTTTAAAAAGATTTTAAATTTCTAGAGAGAGGGGAAGGGAGAGAGGCAAATGGGAGAGAAACATCAATGTATGGTTGCCTTTCACCTGCCTCCAGCTAAGGACCTGGCTGGAGACCTGGCTTGCAAGTGGGTTATGTGCCCTGGCTGGGAATCGAACTAGCAACCTTTGGGTTCGCAGGCCAGAACCTTATTCACTGTGCCACCAGCCAGGGCTCATTTGTTTAAAAAATATAAAATTCACTGTTCTGAACTTGGCAGAAAGAACAAAAATAGGCAGTGTGGGCCTGATTTGCTCTGTGTAAGTCGTAGTTTAATAACCTTGCTCCAGAGTGGTCCTTAGGCAATAAAACCCATGTTCCAGCTGAACTGATACCACGTTGTTCTCTTTGTTATGTTGGGAAATTTCTTGTTTTATAATAACAATAAGTTCCAGTACCTGTGAAAGTAGTTCTCAGTGCACAGGAAGGAGTGATTGAGTAGAGGTCTTAATGGTCTTAATGTAACATTTGATTTTTTAAATTGCTTCTTAAACATGTTCAGCCCTGGCTGGTGTGGTTCACTGGGTTGAATACAGGCCTGTGAACCAAAAGGTGGCCAGTTCAAGTCCCTGTCAGGGCACATGCCTGGATTGTAGGCCAGGTCCCCAGCTAGGGGCATGGGAGAGGAAACGGATTAACGTCCCCCCCCCCCCTTTTTCTGTCTTCCATTCGCTCTCTCTAGAGATGAATAAATAGTCTTTTTAAAAAAATGAATCATCTTGCTATGGCTGGTGGCACAGGGGATAAAGTGCCGGCCTGCGAACCCAAACGTCACTGGTTCAATTCCCAGCCAGGGCACGCAAGACCAGGTTGTAAGCCAGGTTGTAAGCCAGGTCCGTGGTGAAGGGCAGCCATACATCGATGTCTCTCTCCCTCTACCTCTCCCCATTACCCTCTCTCTAAAAAATAGTAAATAAAATCTTAAAAATAAACACACAAAAAAGTCATCTTAAAAATAAAGTTGAAGAATGGCAAATGGAAAGGGAAGTCATAGTGGATGGAATTGTTAGAGATGAGAAATACAGTCTTTTTCCTTCTCAAAAAGTCTAGCTAGGTTTTTTCTTTTTTAATTGCTTTATCAGGATGAATAGGTAACTGGTACCTTGAAATAGTCATAAGATCAGGGACTGGGTATGCTGGATGAGGTCAAACTGTTAATTACTATGTTGTTATGCACTTCAGTAAGTAATAATAGACCAGTTCTCAAAACTTCCAAACAAGGAATTTGCTACACCAGAATTGTCATGGTCCCTTCTTAAGTGGGTGGGATGGTCTTTCTGATTGACATTATAAGAATAAACTTCTCAGCCCTGGCTGGTAGCACAGCGGATAAGGTGCCGGCCTGTGAACCCAAAGGTCGCTGGTTCGATTCCCCAGCCAGGGCACATAACCAGGTTGCAAGCCAGGTCTCCAGCCAGGGCCGTAGCTGGAGGCAGGTGAAAGGCAGCCATACATTGATGTCTCTCTCCCTATCTGCCTCTCTTCTTTCCCCTCTCTCTAAAAATAATAAATAAAATCTTAAAAAAAATAAAAAAGAATAAATTTCTTTTCCCTCTGGTTCATCAGTAGGGTGGCCATATTAGTTATCACTGGTGATTACACCAGGGCAGTAGGGAAAGGAAGGATGGTGATAAGTAATATATAGAAACGCACACATCTCCCCTACCTCCCCTTTAAAATTAAACACAAATGATGTTGCAGTTACTGTTCCATACTTTGCTTCTTTTTTCACTTGATATCATGGGCTTTTCCCACTGTTTCCTCAACTGTCCTTTGTAGTAGTGTCCTGATTTATAAGTGAAGAAACGCAGGCTCACACTTTTAAAACTTGTTTTAAGCTGTAATGCATATTAAGAATTTAGCTAAGCAGAGAGATGCAAATTAAAACCGCAATAAGATACCACCTCACACCTGTCAGAATGGCAATCACCAGCAAATCAACAAACATTAAGTGTTGGCGAGGATGCGGGGCAAAGGGAACCCTCGTATGCTGTTGGTGGGAATGTAGGCTGGTGCAGCCACTGTGGAAAACAGTATGGGGTTTCCTTAAAAAACTAAAAATGGAACTGCCTTTTGATCCAGCAATTCCACTACTTGGACTATACCCAAAGAATCCTGAAACACCAATTCATAAGAACTTATGCACACCTATGTTCATAGCGGCACTATTTACAATAGCCAAGTGCTGGAAAC